>BMAO01037558.1:0-20224 GCA_019973975.1 Trichonephila clavata | reverse complement strand
TCACTACCCCTAGGGTTATTAATTTCCTTTGCACATTAACTACATTTGGATATGTCGGATTCATAATTAATGACTACGCAAATAATAAATCAGTTATTTATTATTTCCTTATGATAGAAATACACAATTAATAATCAAACTTTAAGAACAACAAATTATCATGGAGTGAGATCAGAATTCAATTATGAACGACGGAATACTAACTGATACCACGGGGAATAACGCATACAATCAAACTACGCATTTAAATCTAATCTACAAAAATCACAGACCTGATATCTCTTCAGAATGAAACTTGAATACTAGTAGAATTTATGAAGTGGCTTCAATCCAGGATATCTTCAATTACGTCCGAACCGAATTAATGAATCTTTTTCAATAATCTTCCTTCCGCTAACAAACTTCACTTAGTTAAACTAACTCCTAGAACACTTTCTTAAGCAATCACGTAGTTTACTCCTCTATCAAAACACGGAGTCATCCTCATCTCTTCATTTCATTTCTCCCTTTTATATCTCTTTCGAACTCGCTAAACCCGAAACTATCTTATTTGCATAAGTCACACTTTCAGCTCTCAGCGGGGATTGGTTAAAATAAATACAATTTAAAAGTTTATGAGAGAAGGTTAGTGAAACGCGTAAGCACCCGTCACAACCCCCTCCGAGAAAAAAAGCGTGACTTATTGAAGGTCTAAACGACCTGCAAGAATCGCTTAATTTACCTAACATCTGAAAAACACTGAACCTGCACAAAATTTTAACTACTCTAGAATGCCTGAACTTGTAAAAAGTTAACTCACGAACTTTATAATGCCTGAAAATTCTGAACTTGTAGAAAGTTTTAACTCTCTAAGTTAGAAACTTTAATTAAACCAACACACAGAAATGACTACTCAAAAGGGGTACTCCACTCCAATTTATTGCTCTTGTACATATTTATATCCCTACAGTGCATCCCATTCGGGCGAAGATCAGGGGAAAACCTTTCAAGGAAAAAACCCTGATCATGCACTTTACTTAAGTGCTAATATAAATAAAATTTTACATTATATCTTCTCACGACATCAAAGTTTTCATCGCATCACTATGTTCAGGGACTGCTGCCCTGAAAGGAAACCTTGTCAATTTTTCTAAAACATGACATTAAATGCACAGAACTTTTATACAACTTCCTTATTGACATAAAATATGGCATACATTATATTATATATATATAGTTTATAACAAATAACCTTTATCTGGTTTCATTTTCAAAAATTCCCAATCAATCGCGCTGCGCTGTTAATGTTTTTTGTTAGTATTCCTAATTACGCCGCGCCCAGAAACCAGACACTACTTATACATCTTAATAATTACAACAAACAATACAAGTAATCTCACATATAAAGCCTCGTCTTTAATGTGTAGCAAAACAATTGCAATTCAACAAATGTTTTTCCACAATTTGGAAAAAAATTAAATACAAAAGTCTTTTCAACCGATATGAAAATGCACACAACTCAGAGACACTTTTGTACGTTAGTTTTACAAAAAAAATTAGACTAGCCCACATGGAAAATACTCCGAACTGTCTGTCAGAGGAAAAATAAACAAATTAGAATTATACAACCTGACTAGTCTTTAGATCCAATCTGCATAGGCTTTGTCTCCAACCATGGCCTCTGTGCTGGATGACCTTGTCCTAGGGTTGTCCACTCTGCGCTCCAACCTTCTGGGTCTCCTCTTCCATCGAGTCCGTTGAAGTTGATATGCTCCTGCTGAGGCGTTGTTTTCTTTGTGAGAACTGGAACTTGGCTGTTGTCCACTCGACGTCGGCTCCGAAGATTGTATGGACAGCTCCTTTCCTGATGAGGTCTGTTGTACTTGAATCTGTGGATGGTCCTGGAACTGCTCTTTCAGAACTATTTTCTTCCACCCTTCTATACCGCTTTCTGGAGGGACGAGAGGCATTGACGAGGAAATCTTTCTCTTTTCTCGGGATACCTGGGCCTCTAGTCTCTTCTTCTTTTGAATATTATCTCTCTAAGAGTCTGGTCTTCCTCTTTTCTCTCTTTCAGTCCAATAGGGTCTTTTTTTCCTGAAATTATACACGTCACCCCCCGAAGAAACAGCAGATTCCGTCCATCCACGTTTTTTTCTCACCTCCACTCCATCGCGTCTATTCGCAACTATATCTCTACTACCATTTAAATTTCCTGATTTCGATCCTCTACGACAACCCCCATCACTCTCCGATTGCACCAATCTCGACTGCCCATCATCCGACCTGACTGATGCCACTGCACCATGATCATTACTATTGTCACTTTCCGACTCGGCAAACTGTCTTCTCTTTGATGGTAAATTCTCACCTGGTCCATATTAACCGTTATTCTTTTACCAAATTTTAATATTACTAAATTATTATTATTATTTACACTCAGAACTTTATATGGGCTTCAAACTTGGCATAAATTTACCTACTATTTTCTTACATGTCGAACTTAACGGGTGAGTTTGAACTAATACTAGATCATCAACTTTCACATTATTTCCACGCCTCTTTTTATTATAATATTTCGCCCACTTCTCTTGCTGGCGCTTTGTATGAATTCTAGCCTCCTCAAACAACCTTTCTATGTTCCCGCAAACTAAATCTGATCCATCAGTTACCATAACTAAATTCTGAAAAGGGGTGATTAAATTTCGACCTAAAAATAATTTCGCCGGTGTTTTACCCGTTGTCTCATGTACTGCTGTCCTAATAACATAACCGAACTCTTGCAGAAATTGATCCCAGTTAGTGTGATTATCCGCTACAAAACTCGAAATCATTTTTAAAAGATTGCGATTAACTCTCTCTGTTTGATTAGCTTGTGGACGATATACCACAGTTTTAACGTGTTTTATGCGCAATCTGCGAAATACTTGCTCAAAAACTTCGGATATCATTTGGGGCCATTATCGGTAATTAACTTTGCAGGAGCTCCATAACGCGCAATATAATTCTCAAAAAATGCATTGGCGATTGCTTTAGCCGAAGCTTTCCTTAAGGGAACTATTTCAACCCATTTAGAAAAATTATCTGTAATTACTAAAATAAAATCTATAGCGTTCTGGACTAGTTGCAGGGTATGGGCCTAACAAATCTAAAGATACGATTTCATTCGGAAAATTCGTTATTATCGGAATTAACTGACCAGCTGGTAATCCGTTTTTATAATTAATTTTTTGGCATTGGTCGCAGGTTGCTACATATTTATAAATGTATTTCCTCATGTACGGGAAATAACACGCGTCCTTTAATTTTAAGTAGGTTTTCTTTTTGCCTAAATGACCTGCCATAGGCGCGTCATGAAATTCTCGCATAACATCTTTACGTAATGTTTTAGGTATAAATACCCTTAATTCACCCAGTGTGGTTGTATATTTTGCATAATATAGCAAACCGTCAACGATTTTAAAGTCATTGGACCAATTTCTGCAGATCGATTCATTAACAGAACTACCGTCCGGATTTTCAAGATACTTCATTATGTGACCTAGCTCCGGGTCATTTCTTTGTTCCTCTCTCAACTGTTCTCTAGAAGATAATACTAACGATCTAATCACCGCACAAGACACCTTTGGTTCTTTATTACTTTCTAACGGGTTTCTAGACAACATATCAGCCACTAAATTTTGCGTACCTGTGCGATGTTCCCATTCTACATTAAAATTTGCCAACTTAAGCGTCCACCTTATCATTCTAGATGACAAATTCTTTCCGTTCGTTAATTTGGTAAGTGCAGCATGGTCTGTTATCACTTTAACCGGCAAGGATCCGAAATATGTGCGATATTTATTTAATGCCCATATGACAGCTAAACATTCACGTTCCGTCACACTATAATTCCTTTCTGCTCGGTTTAAAGTTCTCGATGCAAACGCTATAGGCCTATTATTCTGTGTCAATACTGCTCCTACCCCACGGAGCTCGCATCCGTATAGAGTTGAAAAGGCTTGGAAAATTCTGGTAATTGTAACACTGGAGCTTCTGTCAGTGCTTTCTTAATACGATCAAAGGCTTCCTGCGCTGATTCCGACCAATGGAACTTAGAGTTTTTTCGTTTTAAATTATATAAGGGTTCACACATGTCTGCGTAGTTCTTAATAAACTTTTGATACCAACCCGTCATTCCTAAAAATTTTGCTATTTATTTTGCCGTTTTCGGAGGCTTCATTTCAATAATTTCTTTTACCTTTTCCTCATCTGTTTTAACTCCTTCTTTATTAATAACTAAACCCAAATAACGTAATTGTTCCCTCGCGAAATGACATTTCTCGCGATTCAACGTCAAACCAGCCTCCTGCAATAATGTGAATGCTTCCCGTAAGTGTTCTACATGGCTTTCAAAAGATGGAGACGAGATGATAACGTCATCCATATAACAGTGAGCAAAACGCCCGAGGACTGGCCTGAGGATCATCTCTATGGCCCTTTGAAAATTTGGAGCTGCCCCGAAAGGCCAAATGGCATGCGAGTAAATGCAAAAGTACCATTTTTTGTAACAAACGCCGTCTTATGCACATCTTTGGGGTCTACTGCCATCTGAAAGTATCCGCTGCGTAAATCAAGTGATGTCATAATTTCGGTGTGCGGAATATTAGTGATCAAATCATCAATTATTGGTAGCAGATATCGCGGATATCTCGTGACCGCATTTAACTTCCTATAATCTATTGCAAACCTATAAGCTTCTGGGTCATCTAACGGCAACCCGTTTTTCTTCCGACATAAAACAACTGGAGACGCGTAGGGCGATGTTGTTGGAACTATTGTTCCATCACCCAACATCTTCTGAACATGGTAGTCGGTTATACCCTGTTTGACCCTGTCATAGCAATAAGGTCTCGAAAAAACAGGAGGACTATCACCCGTGTCAATTTCATGACAAAATACATGTGTCAGACCAGGCTTAAGCGAAAACAACCCATGAAATTCTTTAAACAAAATCTGCAATTCCTGCTTTTGTTTTGAATTTAACTTAGTGTTAGATAAATCTATTTGAACCGGTTCGTCCAAAATTGCCACTTTTTCCGTTTGCGAATCCGGAATGATTAACGATTTAGACAGGAAATTAAAACTAATCTTCGCATGAGACATGAAATCAATACCTAGAATGCATGGATATTGCATCTCAGCAATCACATGAAATTTCCATAACTTCGAAAATTCTCTTATTTTAATTCTCAACTCAACTGTGCCTAAATTTCTGCACTGTGACACTTGAGCTGTAACTACTTCAGCTAACGATTTTTTAATAGGACAGAAAGAAAAATATGACTGGTACGTTTTTTCTGAAATAAACGACTTTTCCGCACCTTTATCCCAGAGCGCTTTTAAAAATGTATCATGCAACAGAATCGGCAAATACGGAAGTTCAACTGGTGATAATCGCAATGAATTAAGTCTAATTCTATTAGGAGGATTTGACTCAATATGATCTCTTTGAAAGTTTAAATTTGCATTTCTTTGCCTTTCGCTGTTGCAATCAACACGCATCCAATTCTGCTTTGCTGAATCATCATTAGGACCCTTCCTAACCACCATCCTACGGTTCCGATACCGGTCTGTTCTCTGATTTGGCTGATTGTATCGATTTCCACCCTCGAATCCTTGATTTTGATAATTACGACGAGAAAAATTATTCGCACCCCTGCCTAGTCCTCTTTGATCATTTTGACTATTTCCGACCCCAGTATCTCTCCAATTTCTATTATTCCTTCTTTCTTCAGGATTCCTACTCACATCCCAACTTCGTCTAGCAAAATTATTACTCGAACCCTGGTTTTCCCTGCAGTTATGACGTTCCTCATACCGATCTACCAACTCTATCAATTGAGTTTTCGTTGTGGGGTTTCGAACTTCTAAATAATCCATTATTTGGGGTTCTAGTCGCATTACTATGTGATCAATCAATTTTAACTCATCATAATTCAAATTTAGAGTTTTATGAATTTTTAACAGCTGAAAAATAAAGTCTGACGGGGCTTGACACCTCCGTTGTTTTGACGAAAAAAACTGAGCTTCTAGCTCTGATTTATTCCGTATTACCGGAAAACTATCTGATAATTTCTTTTTAAGTGTTGCAAATGCAGTCGCTTCTTCATTTACACACTCGAAGCCGATCACCTCAAACCAGTCTAACGCTTTCCCAATTAAATGACCTTTTAAATATGCACACGATAGATTCGCCGGTATTTCATAGCAGGCTATATTTTCGTCGATGTTAGAAATGAACTCAGACACATTTTCTTTACCCGAAAAAAATAACTCCGGCAAAACTCTAAATCCTGCACCTGCTCTTAATTCCGGTATTTCGTTTGGGCGCCAGTGTCGTAGCCTCTCACTACCCCTAGGGTTATTAATTTCCCTTTGCACATTAACTACATTTGGATATGTTGGATTCATAATTAATGACTACGCAAATAATAAATCAGTTATTTATTATTTCCTTATGATAGAAACACACAATTAATAATCAAACTTTAAGAACAACAAATTATCATGGAGTGAGATCAGAGTTCAATTATGAACGACGGAATACTAACTGATACCACGAGGGAATAACGCATACAATCAAACTAAGCGTTTAAATTTAATCTACAAAAATCACAGACCTGATATCTCCTTCAGAATGAAACTTGAATACTAGTAGAATTTATGAAGTGGCTTCAATCCAGGATATCTTCAATTACGTCCGAACCGAATTAATGAATCTTTTTCAATAATCTTCCTTCCGCTAACAAACTTCACTTAGTTAAACTAAACTCCTAGAAACACTTTCTTAAGCAATCACGTAGTTTACTCCTCTATCAAAACACGGAGTCATCCTCATCTCTTCATTTCATTTCTCCCTTTTATATCTCTTTCGAACTCGCTAAACTCGAAACTATCTTATTTGCATATGTCACACTTTCAGCTCTCAGCGGGGATTGGTTAAAATAATTACAATTTAAAAGTTTATGAGAGAAGGTTAGTGAAACGCGTAAGCACCCGTCACAACATACCAGATTCAGCGGCCATACCATGAATGGCTTTTTTCAAGACGGGAACGTTTAAAGTGTTGATGATTAGTTGAGAATATTCCATGTTGAATAAGAAGAGACAATATTGCACTTTATTCACAGATGCAATAACGTCAAAAAAGAATTGATGGAAAGTTGCGTCTCTGTGAAACCTTTATAAACCTTAACACAGTAAGCTTAAAATTTTTTTTTTTAATAATAATAATAATTATTCCATTGTTTCTGGTAGGAGATTTTGTTCTTTAGGGTTATTTTCGAGCATTACCAATTTCCATGTATCCGTTTTCATTTCGTTTTCAAGTGACTCTTTCAACTTTAAATCCTCTCTTGGATAATTTTTTAATGTCCAGCTGTACGTTTCAGCCATGATTGTGGGCGTTCCTCGGTATAGATGCATATAACTTCGTAAACGTTGCTGATGGCGAATTTGTCTTCGGAAACGATCGTAATATTTCAGTTTGCTTCCTTTAGGATATTTTTTAGCAACTGTTTTTCTTTTCTTTGTAGAATCATTTTCATTTTCAAATCCTCGTTTACTACCGCTGTATCCAGCCTGTGGCACCTGTTCCATATTCATTGTCTCTTGGTTGTCTTGATTTTCCTCCTCTGAAACATCCATCGGTCGTTCTTTGGCTGAAACATTCAAAGGCTGATTGTTGGGTTCCACCGCTAACACATTCTCTAGTTGAAGTTTTTTTTTTTTTTTTTTTTTTTTTTTTTTTTGTAGTTCATTAAAATAATTCATTAGCTCATTTTCATCATTGGGTGGTTCCTGGTGGTCATATGGTTTCCCTTTTGTTGCTATATCGTATTTCTCATGGTCTTGTTCAAATTTTCTCAACTTCTTCTTTTGCCTCTTGGATAGTTTTGTCTCCTCTCCAATATTTTGCACACTTTCAAAATTATCTTTTACAGCTATCGCTTCTTCCTTCATGTACAAAGCTTCACTCCCAACTGCATTGTTCTCTTCCAGCCTGTAGAGGGCTCCAGAAGCAATATCCATTATTTGATTTTTTTGAAAACAAAGTAATGAGTCTAGAAACAATTTTATACAATGACCCATGGATACCTTACAATGATACCTTTTTTCTTTCCCGCTTGGTTTTATCCTACCCTAAAAACATGATTTTTACCGCTCAATTACTCTCTCATGTCATGTCTTTAGCCGTCTATCAAAAGTATCCTAATGCGGAGACGTTTCCAGTACAATCTTTACAAAAGGTGGATTGGGAGCAATCTTTGATTGTATTTAATCACGATTCTCAAGTGCTATTGGCTCCCGAAGCAGTATTGGCACTCATTCAACTCGATCGGAGACTACAGTTTCAGTAAGCCCAAACCATTATTTTTGGTTCCTTTCGCCTCTTACCCTTTCAATTATTTCAATCTCAGTGGGTATGGATCTTAGGGGTATTGGTGAGTGTGACCCTCATGAGCGTTTTGTCAACTTTAATACAAAGCATGCCTTATCGGTTGGAGTTGGCCAGTAAACCTTTAAAAGGTTCATCACGTCCTCGTGCATAAAAACGGCTCGTTCGGCTTGTTCACACGTCACAGGCTCTCGAGTCATGTTCCGATAGGTGGTCTCTGCTGTCTGATAGCAACGCCATGAAAAATGGGGTGTGGATAAGGCCGTGAGAAGCATGTTACGATCAAATTGATCATAGACTGAATTTTCCAAATATTTTTGGGGAAAGGAGGAGAGAGTGTAATAATCTCGTAGCCATAAAAAGGAGATCCAAAAGCCTTCCACGAGAGAAGCATCCAAATGAGACGGACATTTGTAGCGTAAGCATGAACTCACTTGTTGAATAAAACGAGCCAGGATGGAAATGGGATGGGTGATGGGAATATCGGGGTGGGACTCTGAAACATTGTCCAACATTAAACATTGATTAATAGTGGGGTAATTGTTGGGAGTAATGCTCACCAACGCGGGAATAAAATCATTTCCAAACAAAAAGGAACACACTTCCAAGTGCATCACGGGATAAGGAAGCCATTCTCGCACCAAACGCGTCACGGGATAATATTTTCCATAACGGTAAATTTGAAGGGTGTCGTAGCACTCTAAGCGCATGAGGCTCAACACAAACACATCCTGGTCTTCACTCACCACCAGAGGATTTCGGCATTGATCGGGATGCAAAGCTTCGGCCATGTGAAATAATTTGTGTTCCCCTTCTCCGGGGACATTACATCCACTCACAATGACGTTCAAGTGTTGAACATGTTTAAAATGATACCGTTTCAACTGTTCCACAAGATAATGCTGAACTTTGAGAGCAATGATATTGGTTCCAAATAAAACGGACCGATATTTAGAGATACCTTGAAGGACACATTGCGTTGTTCTCCTTCCTTCTTGGTCCTGCGTTCCCGCTGAGTCGGCCATTTCATGGGAACCCCTTCTCCATCAAAAGATAAAATGAGGGTGAGGCGTTCCGTAGAAGCATGAGATAAAAATATATTCAGGTTATGAACCAGTTTACACCAGACGACATGACACATTTCTCGAAATAATTTGGGTTCATCAGTCTCCAAAGAAGTATTGAGAGCAACGTGCAACAGGGATTGAACATCATACAAAATGGAATCAAAAGGTGCAGGTACGGTAGGAGGTTCTACGTTGGGTTCGTGTAGTTTATTAATTAACATGCAAAAATTGGTTATTCCCATTTTGAAGTAGACTCCCTCTTCAATTCTTGTCTGATATTTATCACAAAGCACTAAAAAAAAAAATTTTTTTTAAATTTTTTTTTTAAGAACAAGATTGGAAAAAATGTTTGTCGTGGACATTTTACTTTTCATGTCCATGTACACTTTTCATTGTCTTATGGCACGCAATTTGATAACGTATTATACAGCTATACCTCAGCCGTTTCATTGGAATTTACGTCGTTGGAATCAAGATGTCCAGTTCCTTCTTGATCGAATGGTTTGAGCAGCTTTTGTTTGGACACACCCGTCCATGCATTTTAGATCCTCCTCCTTGCTTGTATCAGCTCATTTGTCGTTTGGAAGCCAATGGTATTAAATGGAAATATATGATACGGTATGGTGGCCTCACCCTGTTTCGATATCAAATTCAAGGCGATTTAGATGTCTTGATGGATTACTTGGATCACACGCTTCTTGAAGATCAAAAAGATGTACCTTTACCCATTATTCGTACAAGAGTCATGACCACCTTTTTTAATCAATTGTTGGCATGTTTTGCTCGTCGAAAGGATTTGCAAACATTGGACACGGAAAATGATACTACCACTTTAAACTTGATCCTTTCCAAACCGGACGAACAAGGCCCTTTTCAATACCAATCACCGCGTTTTTGGGGGGAATTGGCTCGGCAATGGCTTCTAAGACGACGTCCTCTTCCCAAAGAATTGACCCCTTTACCCCATCCAACTTCCATAGATATGAAACGGACGGCTCGATTGTATGATGTCACGTGTAAAGCGCGTGGAGAATACGTGGATCTATTATCCATGTATTTAGTTCCAGCTTCCGAATATGTCAATGCCGTCCATTTTTATTCGGATACCCTTTTGGAAGCCTTTGTACACTCCAGGCCCAACCATGCTTTGTCTCAAGCGGTTGAACGACTTGTGTTCAAGGCTCTGGATCAATTTTTAAATGGACACTATCCTTCCTGTTTAAATCATAAAAACGAGAAATTGGACAGTTTTTTACAAAATGTCACTGTGGTCGATGGTTCAATCCCAGAGGCTTCTATTACGCTGTCTCCCCCTCCTAAAGTGGTTAATGTCTTTCAGCGTTTGTTGGTCATGTCTCAATTGGATGATTTGCGGCAAACCCCATCCAGTCCTTTGGAAGAGGACTCTTCTTGTGTCACCACCGATGTGATGCATTTGACAGAGAAATTACACATGGCCGAACGGCAAAATGCCCTGTTGTTGAAACATGTAGAGTGCCAATAAACGGGTAGCATAACGCGCACATTTGGAGGGTTTCACATGCCACGGACATGGATCAGGCACAAGGTGAGGATACATGAGAGCCAGTCGTCTTAGGGAGGGTACACCACAAAGTTCCACATTAATCAGATGAGGGAGCTTGGTTTTTCTCAAAATATCCATTTGATAACTATCTCCTTTGCAACCAAACACAACATCCGTGTGAGGAAATTGTGCTTGTAGTTGTTGGTAACGAACTTGTAAAAAATGCAAAATATTGGCCAGGGGCGTTCCATTTAAAGTCGTCATGATGGCATCCGGTCGAGCATAAGGAAATAATTTAATGGCTTCGGAATACGAGTATGGACTCGTCACTTGAAAGAAAATTTCATAACCCGTCACATCCACATAACCCAATTCCAAAGGAATATACTGTCGGTCTAAAACAACTCCGGTGGTATGAATCAGAGCGTGGACTGCCATACTACTTGCTTTCAAAAATAAGAAACAAGAATCATGAAATTTGGAATCAAAACGATAATCATTGGAGCCGTTTTGGTGATGTTGGTGGTATCGGTTGTGATACAAAGTTATGTCATGTATCAGATGAGTAACGCTACGTTGTACGAGATAGATAGTACTACGAAGGCGGTAACAACGGAGGGGGTGGAAGCTCAAAAGTTTTGGATCAGTAATCGACTCCTCTTTGTAGGACCTACCGTTGGAAATTTGATTGGGATGGTCTTGCTGGGAATCTTGTACGTGATGGCTTAATAAAGAAACACAAATATGAATCTGAAAACAATTTTGATCACTGCTCTCTTGGTAGTTATTTTGATGAGTTTGATGAGCTTTGGATACATTACCTACGCAATTTACTCTGAATCGGCTTCAAAGACAGGAGCAGAGCATTTGAAAGATAAATAACTCTTTTTCTACGTACAGATGGTGTTGAGTCTGTTGAGCTTTGGCTTGGGTGTTGGAATCTTTTTCAAAGCATAAGTTGCACACAAGTCCAACATTAAATATTTAAATCCAAAAAATTTTTTTTTTTTTTTTGCAGATACATTTTTGTCTAGCTAGAGCAATACATTTCTTGTTCAGCCAAAGTTAATGTTTCTGAAGAAGTCATAACTCTGAGTAATGAATGTTTACAATTAGGGAATACAAATACAGTTGTAAAACAACTGACTAAAGAGCTCAAAGCATTTAAAACTATTCCAACTCTCAAAAAAAAAATTTTTTTTTAATGCTTTACTTTTTGTTTCTTGTTGGGTGGTAGACGAACATTTCGTCCTCGGCTTCTTTTTATATGGTCATTCAAACTAAAGGTATATTTAACACCCTTTTCCACCAACATTACTATTTTACGAGGATTCCCTTGGGCTCGTGTCTTGTGCCAAAACAACAGTTCGGCTTGTACAAATTGCTTCCATCGTTGCGTGTTCAACACCTTATCACACATGTCCAAAGGTACTTCGGGCAATTTCCAAAAAGCCATATTCAACAGCATACAAAACATTTTCTTTTGACTCATAAATAATTGTTCATAGTTGACCCATTGGCATTCTTGAGCATCCATCACCCATTTACTCGCCTCTCGCTGAGACACATCGGCTCGACTATAGGTATATTCAATAAAATCATTCGCTTTTTCGGGTATTTCTGGAGAACGTGCACAGCTACACAACTTTTTGATTTGTAATCACTCAAATGTTTCGTCTTGCGGTAAATGGAATATTTTTAGCATCTCTACATTTGTAATGGGCCTCTTGAATAATATAGACCCATAAAATCCATCCACGACTGGACAAGGACAAATAGTCTTCCCTCCACGCAAACGATTCCTTCTCGAGAGGTGTGGAAAACATAAAGTGCCACACGTTTTCCAACACCAATTGCGATATAAATTCAATGAGTTCATTAATGCGTTTTTGAAAGCCTTTGGTCACAATCGTTCCCTTTTGCGTCTCGTAAATGTACCGTTTTCGGGACAAGACGAGCAATCGCTTCATCCGTTGTTCAAATTTGAGCTCCACATGTTTCAAATTTAAGTAGGCATTGACGGCATGACAATCATTGTGGGGCCAATGTTGCACCATCAAACTATCTGTGTCTGCATAACAAATGTGATACTTTAAACGGTTCAAATAATGATAGGAGCTGAGTAATTGATAGCGGGCCAACGTGACAATGGTCATGGCAATGGGTAGATAGGCTAAGCAGGAATCCTTATTGGCCATGACGCCATAGAGGGAATTGATTAAAATTTTGATGCATAATTGAGCATTGTAATGATACACGTCTTTGGTTTGTTTGTATTGCCCCTGATGATGTTTACGCAAGTCAATGAAATGTTTTACGATATGTGGTAAAAAGGCCTCGGTTTGCTCATTAATGACGATGGCAAACGCATCTTTTTCAGGATTGAAGGTTGGATAACGAAAGACGGGGCTCTCTCCAAAGGTATCGTTCTCAAAATCCCGTTCCCCGTGGACACGATAAGCAATACTCGTCAACTGTTGAGCAGGAGCACACGCCAACCATTCTTCTCGGGTCATGATGGTGCATGTTCCGTAACATAGATTACTACTCAATAAAGCGCTAGGTACATGCTGGCAAAATCCATCACAGAGACATTTTCGTACGCTTTTTCTGGAATGCAATATATTAACGCGCCTTGGTAGGTTTGGTTTTTGGTGACCAAGACAGAGGCATACTTTTGAATATCAATCAGGACTCTTTAAGAAATGCGTATTGACAAAAAACCCCAGACACGTACCATACGTTTTAAACAATTCCAACAGGAAACTAGAATTCCCCATATGGAGGGCTTGAACGGCATTCCACGCCGTAAAATTGGCCCGCTCTACTAAAAAGGACAATACCATTTCTTTTTCGAATAAACGATACACTAAAAAGGAATCTTTTAAACAATACTGCATATACTCTTTAAAAGTACCAAATTGGTTCGGACGGACCCCACGCGGTTTCAAAAGGGTATAACATGCTTCAGCCGAAGTGTGCTGAAGTAACTGGGCCGTCACCTGAGGGTGTGTGTACCAAGACCAGAGTCCGGTAGATTGGACGGGTACTTTGGCTTCATTCAATTTCATGCGGGCTACATCATCCAATTTGAATCCGGGTAAATCATAACTGGAAAAAATTCGAAAATAAAAATACAAATCCAAGACCATTTTATTCTGGAAAGTGGTGACGAGGGTCGTCCCCACGAGAAGGGATGAATAGTGTCGTAGAATGGAATACATTTGCAACCAAAGCAAACGGGTAAACAAACACGGTAAATCAAATCCATTGATATTGTACCCCGTCAAGACTTGGCAATCTTGAATCAGAACGTGAAAATCATTTAAAAGTTGACGTTCAGACGTATAAGCATGAGCGCGGTCCATTTCCAACGGAGGAGCCTCACAAGGCAAACGATACAAGAGCCACGACCGTAACCCTTGACGCCGATTCCATTTATACAAACTAATCATGACAATTTCATCAGTTTCATCCAATCCCGTGGGGACTCGATCGGCACCATCCATGGGGACTGTTTCCAAATCAAAGGCTCCTATAGTCCAGTCGGGTGCATGCGTTTGATCGGGATGCATTTCAAAGAATCGACCAAATCCTCCTTGTCGTGAATCGTATACCATTTATAATAAAACCCTTGGGTCTGGTATTTGAGGCACAAGTCAATGTACAAGCGGACCAGCCAATCTGCCTTGTCATAATAACAAATTTTGTACTTGTTGAAAAATCGTCCAATGTCATGACTACATGTCTGAAGATAGACCTTGTAAAAATGTTTTTGGGGGAATCCAATCTATTTTTCGCGAGTCGAGCTTCAAAATAGGGCAAAATCTTTCGAGTGAGTCCCACATATGTGTAACGAATAAGTTTACAATCGGGAAAATGATGTTCCAAGGCTCAAATAACTTTGTCAATGTTATTGGTGCAAACACCAATCCATTGTTCATAGGTACGAATGATTGAACCAATTGACCAGATTCATCCAGAAAGTCACTTTAACATGCAGAATGTTGGGTTGATAGGATCGCTTTCCGGAAGAAGGAATCTTTTCCCATCGAATAGAATGTAACATCTTGAACTAATAGCTCGACAACGTCTGCAGTGCTAAATAAATACATATTTAAAATTTTTTTTTATTTTTAAACAAGCTTGAAATGATTTTAAAAGCATTTACAGTTGGCCTATTCTTATTGTATTTTTTTTACATGACGTGGTACAACACTACCTCTTTTTCCAAACCCCAATCCTTGTTACCTCCTTCTCCTGCAATTCCACCTCACCAACTCGTTTCTCGGGGATCGACCTTTCAATTTTTAGCCAATTCTCAAGTAGAATAGAAAGCCCAGTTGCCGGATCATTATATTATTCATAACCAACAATTTGCTTTTAAAGATGCTTGCTATCAGCAACCAGATGCCAGTCATGTGCCTGCCACAGGTCCAGCTTTGTATGAATATTTAGAAAAAGTAAACTCATTTCGTTTTCACAGCGTGCCTCCTTTGAATCCAATGCTTCGACCGTCTTGCAACATAAACGAGTTTATTATTTTAGTTGTCAACAGGGAAAAATTGAAAACTTGCACATGTGTCCTCCAGGTCATTTTTTTCACGCCACTCACTGCCAACCCATCGATCAATGTGTGGGGCAAGTCAATGGTACGCAATTTTCAGACCCCTACGACATTCATCATTATTTTGAGTGTCAACAGGAAAAGGCGGTTCGACGGTCGTCGCCCACCCAATACATTTTTTCTACATGACTCTTGCCGAAATAAAAAGGATGAGAGTCTTTACTGTCAATTTCATACAGAACCCAAAATTTTAAATTCCAACACTTTATTGGTATGTCGGCATGGGCAAGCTCACTTTGAAACCTGTCCCCCTGGATATCGCTACTTTGATTCCCCCATTGTGAATCCAATGCTTGTGTCGGACTCCCCGACCATCAATTGGTGCCGTCCTCCAAAGTTCAACAGGGTCCATTCCGCTATTTTCCGGGATATATGCAATGTCAAAATGATAGGGTGGTCAAAGAGGTGAAATGCCCTGCCAGATGGGATCCCTATTTATCCGTTGGGGATAATTTGACCCATTTACCCCACGTATTTAATGGACGTGATTGTGAAATTCCTACCTTTTCTACCAATGTGGAATCAGATGATCCTTTGGTCATGGTTCCCGTGCACGAATTCACCAAACACGTGAGGAATTGGAAATTTTCAGAGAGATTTGATGCCGTCACTGGGATTAAATGTCAAGGAACTCAACGAAAACGTGTTGCGTTATCTCCCGGGAAACAGATTCATCCTAAGCGATTCAAAGCAGAATCGGCCTGCAATAGCACCGTTTCTAAAGTGGTGGTATCCTCTCATCCAGGAGTTTATTTTGATTGTCAGACCCAACAGGTAGAATCCTGTCCCCCTCACTCTTTTTTTGATGGAGTCGTGTGTCGATCTCGTGTCAAACAGGCCTTCTCTTTTCACGGCATTGATTTATTTCAACTGGATTCTTTACGACCTGACAACTGGATGGAGCCCTGGGATTACACTAAAGTACCTTCCACTCAACCCTGCACAGATCCCGAATCCGTCTATTTGGAAACGTACAATGCTTTTTCTGGAATGCAATATATTAACGCGCCTTGGTAGGTTTGGTTTTTGGTGACCAAGACAGAGGCATACTTTTGAATATCAATAGGACTCTTTAAGAAATGCGTATTGACAAAAAACCCCAGACACGTACCATACGTTTTAAACAATTCCAACAGGAAACTAGAATTCCCCATATGGAGGGCTTGAACGGCATTCCACGCCGTAAAATTGGCCCGCTCTACTAAAAAGGACAATACCATTTCTTTTTCGAATAAACGATACACTAAAAAGGAATCTTTTAAACAATACTGCATATACTCTTTAAAAGTACCAAATTGGTTCGGACGGACCCCACGCGGTTTCAAAAGGGTATAACATGCTTCAGCCGAAGTGTGCTGAAGTAACTGGGCCGTCACCTGAGGGTGTGTGTACCAAGACCAGAGTCCGGTAGATTGGACGGGTACTTTGGCTTCATTCAATTTCATGCGGGCTACATCATCCAATTTGAATCCGGGTAAATCATAACTGGAAAAAATTCGAAAATAAAAATACAAATCCAAGACCATTTTATTCTGGAAAGTGGGGACGAGGGTCGTCCCCACGAGAAGGGATGAATAGTGTCGTAGAATGGAATACATTTGCAACCAAAGCAAATGGGTAAACAAACACGGTAAATCAAATCCATTGATATTGTACCCCGTCAAGACTTGGAAATCTTGAATCAGAACGTGAAAATCATTTAAAAGTTGACGTTCAGACGTATAAGCATGAGCGCGGTCCATTTCCAACGGAGGAGCCTCACAAGGCAAACGATACAAGAGCCACGACCGTAACCCTTGACGCCGATTCCATTTATACAAACTAATCATGACAATTTCATCAGTTTCATCCAATCCCGTGGGGACTCGATCGGCACCATCCATGGGGACTGTTTCCAAATCAAAGGCTCCTATAGTCCAGTCGGGTGCATGCGTTTGATCGGGATGCATTTCAAAGAATCGACCAAATCCTCCTTGTCGTGAATCGTATACCATTTATAATAAAAACCCTTGGTCTGGTATTTGAGGCACAAGTCAATGTACAAGCGGACTAGCCAATCTGCCTTGTCATAATAACAAATTTTGTATTTGTTGAAAAATCGTCCAACGTCATGACTACATGTCTGAAGATAGACCTTGTAAAAATGTTTTTTGGGGAATCCAATCTATTTTTCGCGAGTCGAGCTTCAAAATAGGGCAAAATCTTTCGAGTGAGTCCCACATATGTGTAACGAATAAGTTTACAATCGGGAAAATGATGTTCCAAGGCTCAAATAACTTTGTCAATGTTATTGGTGCAAACACCAATCCATTGTTCATAGGTACGAATGACTTGAACCAATTGACCAGATTCATCCAGGAAAGTCACTTTAACATGCAGAATGTTGGGTTGATAGGATCGCTTTCCGGAAGAAGGAATCTTTTCCCATCGAATAGAATGTAACATCTTGAACTAATAGCTCGACAACGTCTGCAGTGCTAAATAAATACATATTTAAAATTTTTTTTTTTATTTTTAAACAAGCTTGAAATGATTTTAAAAAGCATTTACAGTTGGCCTATTCTTATTGTATTTTTTTACATGACGTGGTACAACACTACCTCTTTTTCCAAACCCCAATCCTTGTTACCTCCTTCTCCTGCAATTCCACCTCACCAACTCGTTTCTCGGGATCGACCTTTCAATTTTTAGCCAATTCTCAAGTAGAATAGAAAGCCCAGTTGCCGGATCATTATATTATTCATAACCAACAATTTGCTTTTAAGATGCTTGCTATCAGCAACCAGATGCCAGTCATGTGCCTGCCACAGGTCCAGCTTTGTATGAATATTTAGAAAAAGGTAAACTCATTTCGTTTTCACAGCGTGCCTCCTTTGAATCCAATGCTTCGACCGTCTTGCAACATAAACGAGTTTATTATTTTAGTTGTCAACAGGGAAAAATTGAAAACTTGCACATGTGTCCTCCAGGTCATTTTTTTCACGCCACTCACTGCCAACCCATCGATCAATGTGTGGGGCAAGTCAATGGTACGCAATTTTCAGACCCCTACGACATTCATCATTATTTTGAGTGTCAACAGGAAAAGGCGGTTCGACGGTCGCCCACCCAATACATTTTTTCTACATGACTCTTGCCGAAATAAAAAGGATGAGAGTCTTTACTGTCAATTTCATACAGAACCCAAAATTTTAAATTCCAACACTTTATTGGTATGTCGGCATGGCAAGCTCACTTTGAAACCTGTCCCCCTGGATATCGCTACTTTGATTCCCCCCATTGTGAATCCAATGCTTGTGTCGGACTCCCCGACCATCAATTGGTGCCGTCCTCCAAAGTTCAACAGGGTCCATTCCGCTATTTTCCGGGATATATGCAATGTCAAAATGATAGGGTGGTCAAAGAGGTGAAATGCCCTGCCAGATGGGATCCCTATTTATCCGTTGGGATAATTTGACCCATTTACCCCACGTATTTAATGGACGTGATTGTGAAATTCCTACCTTTTCTACCAATGTGGAATCAGATGATCCTTTGGTCATGGTTCCCGTGCACGAATTCACCAAACACGTGAGGAATTGGAAATTTTCAGAGAGATTTGATGCCGTCACTGGGATTAAATGTCAAGGAACTCAACGAAAACGTGTTGCGTTATCTCCCGGGAAACAGATTCATCCTAAGCGATTCAAAGCAGAATCGGCCTGCAATAGCACCGTTTCTAAAGTGGTGGTATCCTCTCATCCAGGAGTTTATTTTGATTGTCAGACCCAACAGGTAGAATCCTGTCCCCCTCACTCTTTTTTTGATGGAGTCGTGTGTCGATCTCGTGTCAAACAGGCCTTCTCTTTTCACGGCATTGATTTATTTCAACTGGATTCTTTACGACCTGACAACTGGATGGAGCCCTGGGATTACACTAAAGTACCTTCCACTCAACCCTGCACAGATCCCGAATCCGTCTATTTGGAAACGTACAATGTTTTCTGGAATGCAATATATTAACGCGCCTTGGTAGGTTTGGTTTTTGGTGACCAAGACAGAGCATACTTTTGAATATCAATAGGACTCTTTAAGAAATGCGTATTGACAAAAAACCCCAGACACGTACCATACGTTTTAAACAATTCCAACAGGAACTAGAATTCCCATATGGAGGGCTTGAACGGCATTCCACGCCGTAAAATTGGCCCGCTCTACTAAAAGGACAATACCATTTCTCTTTTCGAATAAACGATACACTAAAAGGAATCTTTTAAACAATACTGCATATACTCTTTAAAAGTACCAAATTGGTTCGGACGGACCCCACGTGGTTTCAAAAGGGTATAACATGCTTCAGCGAAGTGTGCTGAAGTAATGGGCCGTCACCTGGTGTGTACCAAGACCAGAGTCCGGTAGATTGGACGGGTACTTTGGCTTCATTCAATTTCATGCGGGCTACATCATCCAATTTGAATCCGGGAAATCATAACTGGAAAAATTCGAAAATAAAATACAAATCCAAGACCATTTTATTCTGGAAAGTGGGGACGAGGGTCGTCCCCACGAGAAGGGATGATAGTGTCGTAGAATGGAATACATTTGCA
>BMAO01037557.1:0-25495 GCA_019973975.1 Trichonephila clavata | reverse complement strand
AAAAAATTGTTAAAAAATTTCTTAGAAGAATAGAGAATATTAGAATTGCATAAAATTGGTGTATAATGCGCACCTACACTTTCAAACAGCAATTTTTAATTTTTAGGTATATTCACTGTTTATTGCCCACCCCTTTTTATGAAGAAACCTGAAATGTGCATGTGCAATGCTCTTATGTTTTGAAATCATTTTTTCGAGGTATTATCAAGCTTTAGAAAAAAATAATATACTTCCTGAACTACAACCCTTTAAGTTCATTAGGAATGTCAATTCTTTTAAGTAAACAATATTTCATACATGTAGAGGTCTAATTTTTTTTTATTTTAAAGCACACTTTTTATATTCGGCATATAATGTGCACCTGTAAATTTTGATCTTATTTTTGTGTTCAAAGTGTGCATTTTACGCATATTTTACTGTAATTATTTTTGAATTTATTATTTTACAGTATTGTAAAATAGCTATTGAGTGAGAGAAAAATTAATAGTTAGAAAAGTAAATGGCATAGAAATGTAATTTGAATCATTCATTTGAAAGCACATTATCAATATCAACTTTTATCTTTTTATTAAATTTACAGTAGTTTTTATTAGAATTTTCTTGACAATTGTTCTATAATGGGTGTTTAATTTTTTTTATGAATTTGTTGGAGTTAATGTTATTTATTTCTCCTAAATTTTTTATGTAATTTTCTTGGTTATTGTTATTCTATTTGTTTATACTGTAATGAATGTTTGTATTCAATATAATGACACTTAAAGGCATCGTATTATATAGCATGTGAGACATGAATTATATTATAAATAGAATATAAATAATTGCAACATGGATAATCATAAATATTGACTTTTGTTAAATGTAAATGTTCAGCACAAAAAAAGACTCAACTCTTCTAATAATTTTTATTAAAGTATTTTTTTCGACAAAATATTTTCAAATTTTATTTAGTCTCCTAAATTTAATTTATTATTATTTAAGTAATATTTATATTACTGAAAATGTTATGTTTTTTTCTACAAAATGTTATGCGCACAAAAAAAATTATTTATTTAATTGTTAAAAATTCCCTTGTGACTTTTTATCTATTGATAGAATGTATGTATTATGTATGAAATTGTTTACCATCCATATATTTAATGAGGCAATATTATTTAATTTCGTTTATGATATTTTTATTATTTCTAGATGTTTTATAATATTCTTGAATAATATTTCATGATCTCATGGAAAGAGTTTTTGTTGTGCTGTTTTTGTTAATTTTTTTTTTATTCATTTAGAAAAATCTTAATTGATTTCTTAATAGATGTCGACATTCTTTTTAGTTAATTTTTATTATGTTCATTAAACATGTTTATCATGTAAATCAGATATAAAAAAAGAAATACATTTAGTTTAAATTAATGTATATTCTGTATTGATTTTTGCTCATGTGCATTCATTTCAGATAAATGTCCAATCAAATCCAATGTTCCAATACAGTGATGTAACCATGGTTTTATCCTAGGATAATACAGGGTGGGAAATTTTTGTTGCTTTCTGTAGCATATAGCAAAAAATTGAAATAGAATCATTAATATGCTTTGTATGCAACCATCAAAAATTGTGACACCCCTCTCGCATATGGCTTTCAGTATTGCTGTTGATAATGAATAAAAGAATGAAGCTTCTTGGAAGGAGACAATCATGATCATATGCTTATGTAAGTGTCTCCAAATGTGTGCCCGTCTTGTTCTAGTGAAAAGAGGGAAAGACAACTCGTCAGACCATATTGCTTCTTCCACTTATCAATCAACCAGGTTTATGTGGGTGTGACATCACTGTAGACAACATATGGCATTAACATCTTGAACAAGTGGCTTTGGAAGCGTTGCTGTACCATAACTGTTCTGTATATACGGTGCCTTTTTCATGTAATCTTAGACACTGGAGAATCCAAATACTGATTGAGCTCTGTGGTCACTTTTGCTACAGTTGCTCGCTTCTTAGACATCACAATCCGCTTCAATTACCTTTGGTCTCTTTCACTGAGTTCCTCTTTCTTTCCATTCTTTTGCTTTGCCAAGCTTGCCTTGCATCATTGTATGTATGCTGTCATGACTTTAGACACTGTACTCTAGAAATGCTCAAAAGTTGGGATGTTTTGGTGACAGTTGTTCCAACTAACCAGGCTCCTGCAATTCGACCTTATAGAAAATCTGAGAGGTCTTACATTTTACCACTTTTGAAAAAAATCCGACTTACAGAACTTCAATAAAACTATCACATACTACCAGAATATATGCATTTCTATTTATATATAAAAAAAATCTGGTAGCTATTATTATATTTTAATGCTTACAAAATGCATTAAAAACTGTCACTATTATTCACAGGTGTTTCTATTATTTTGACAACCATCTGTATATACATGATTTTTTGCTTATTGAAACATTTAGAATAATTTTCATTTCAGTACAATTTACAATAAGTAGTTAATAAAAACTTAAATGTTATTCTCCCTTAGAGATTATAAATGATTTTTGATTAACAAATATCTCTTTATGCAATTATTTCATGCTCTTGATAATTTTGATTTTTGTTCACATTTTCCCTTTCACTGTGTGATGTGTCAATGGTAGGTTATATAGAATCAGAAATTATTATAAGTATTTAGTGGCATAATGTACTTTGGTAGGTACTTGGCGGCTGTCAGGTTTCGGGCCCCTAGAACTTTGCTTCCCCCCCCCCATAAGGCAGAGGTGTACATAGTTACACCACTGTAAATATTCTCTTCAATTCCTGCATTTTTATAAAAAATTTCTAGCTTTGAGTTACTAAATTATTGTATGCATAAAAGCACTGTAGTATAGTCATTATTCAAAACATCAGAATGCTTTACTTAGAAGGAAGACATTAAATCTCTCTAAAATTTATATATATACACAAAGCCTTTTACCATATTCTTTTCCTATTCACTCGCCCATTATACAATAATTATTTTATTTTATTGTTAGCCTGCAAACAGCTGTTGTTTTAGTTACCAATAAATTGTAGATGATTACTTTTCAAATGTCTGTTTTCACCAATAATGAACTTACCATAAAATCCGGCATATAACACCCCCCTTTATGAAGAAACCTGAAATGTATATATGCAATGCTCTTTTTTTTTTTAAGTCATTTATTCGAAGTATTATTCCAAGGTATAGAAAAAAATAGCACACTTTTAGAACTACAACCATTTAAGTTCATAAGGAGTATCATTTCTTTTAAATAAACAGTATTTTGATATTTTTAGAAGTCTAATTTTTTGCTATGCTCATCTTTTTTTGTTTTGTTTTAAAGCTCTCACTTTTATACCCGGCGTATAATGTGCAAACATAAATTTTGATCGTATTTTTTGTGTTAAAAGTGTGTGTTATATGCCAGATTTTATGGTAATTGTCAAAACTATATTATAATAAAGAGAAACTTCCCTTTTAATTTGTATTGGATTAAAGTAAAACTCACAAAGGTAAGCAATATTTTATCAGTTGATTGAAGTGCTATAGTAATTTATATGTAATCAAGATTCTTTGTGATTTTGTTTTTTCTCCTTGACATATTTTTGGGTGAAACTATTTTTCCACTTAAATGTTTTGCATGAGACAGTAGACTTGGGCGAAATTATTTGCTAAGGTCAGCAGTATAATAACTTTACAATGGAAATGTAATCATTATGAGTTGCCGTATGTAATCAAAAGCAAGAAAAATAAATATAATTGCTTGACATACATAATATACTGTTTTTACACTTTATTAAAATTTATTCTTAAACCATGAATTTATTTATATGTATTTAAGAATATATCCCCTTGGTTGGTGAAACTGTTTTTTGCAAAACTTTGCATAGAACTTACGTTTTTCTTTGTTTTCTTTAAATTTGTGGCATGAAATCTGTGATTGTACATGAAATTGCATATTAATTTTTATATTGTAATGATATGATTGAAATGTCAGTGGGAAATTTTTAAAGCTATTAAAGTAAGTTTTCTTCAAAATTCTGTAATTGGTTTTATAACCAAAATTTAGATGCATAGGAATTTGATAGCCTTAAGTACAATATGCACATATGTTTAGATAAGCAATATTTTCTAAGTTATCTGCTGAGGAAGAGGTTAGAAAAAAAAATGAATTGCATTGTCTGAATTAATAAAGTAATTTGTTTTCCCTAGGTGTTATATTTCAATTTCCTATCACTTGTAAGAAATTATTACTCCAAAGAATTTTATTATGAATATGATGTTGGTCGAGGATTTCTCTTTGCCAATCAAGCTGTTTTAAAAAAAAATTGAGGCTATAGTAGATTTTGGACCATGTGTTAAGATTCCTTTAACAATATGTGAAGAAAACATTTTACATGTGAGTATATGATAAAATGGAAACTCAAATTTTATTAAAAATTGTCAATTTTATTCTGTATTATTAAGGTTATGAATATTAAGCTGCAACCAAATATAAATGCAAATTTTAGAAATGTATTTTCTAATACACATGCACACATTTGAAAACTGATATAATTTTTTCTGGTTATAAATTTTAATGAAAATTTTTTATTGCTTTATAGAATCATAATATGAATTGTGTGATTTTACTGTTATGTGAATGCAATTTGTGCATGTGTTGTGATGATAACCAGATACAAAGTTTTGATTATGTATCAATTTTAATTTACACTTTGAATCTCTATTAAAGAAAGAAAAAAATTTGTGTATATAATCTACAGTATATGTATATAAACAAGATGTGTATATAACAGTGTGTGTGTATGTAAATAAACAATAGCGTGAAGTTGAAAAGCACCAGAATATAAAATTTGAGGCATTGAAATTGTCGGGTATGACGATGTACCTCAAAACTATTTTTGGTGTATCTCAGCTCTTAAGTGAAAAATTGCAAAATTACGATTCTTCCACCATCAGAAAAGTCCAGATTGTTTTAACACAATATTTTGGGCATGGAAACTAATTGTTAAGTTTTTGAAAATAGTTTTGTGAAAAAACTCAATTACCAGCTTTTTAAAGAATTTTTTAATCATTCCATTTAAAAATCTGTATCAAAAAGACAATGTATTCATACAGAAACATTTAGACCTCTTTAAGTAAAGTATTGAGAAAAGATATTTAATAGTGGATTTTACATAAATTTGTAAACTAAATAAAGATTTTTTTAGTCCTTTCACCATTCTTTCATTAAGGAAAATATCCAGCTGGCAACATAGATGTCACATTATATCAAGTATCTTTATTTCTGATGAGTTTTTGAAGATTATCATTTATTATTGTGGGTTTTTTTATTGCAAAATTATGATTCCCTTCCCAAAATGCTTGACTGCAATAAAGCATTTTTATATTACTTGCTAAATCAATATTTGTTGATAAACCAATAATACCTAATTCACTAAAAATTATGTAGAAGATTAGTTAATGGTAGATTCCTTCTTTAATAAAATACTTTATATTTTTATATTTGTCATTTTGCTTCAGGTTAGATGTAAGTTCTCATTAAAAACAATGAGGATTGCTAGCTAGATATTTGAGTTTTATTTTAAAAGTTCACCTTTACAAAAAATGGGTACTTCAGCTAGTTATATACAAATCTTATTCAGAAAATTTAGATTATTAAAATGGAAACTTAATGGATCATATTTGGCTGTAGTCTATTCATTCAACTACAAAAGTTTTTTTAATATTTTGTTGGGAAGAAATATTAAAATTTCAAGAACATAATTTTAAATAAATGTAATATAATGAATAGATAATTCAACTTATTTCTCAGAATAATAAGTTATGTCAATTAGATGAGGAAATTTTATTTTTGATTGCAGACATTAAACCATAGAAAATGTCAATGCTTTTCAATTTCTCTTATGCTTAGCATGGGTCTTTGTATATCTTTTAAAATGGTTATATTGAATCTGTATCATAATTTTTTCAATTCTATTCTTCCTATTGTCAATAATAGAAAAGAACCACACATTAAAAAACTAAGAAAATATCATAACTTTTCTTTCATTTATCTTTGTGACCAAAGTATGTATATTTATTTCCAAAAATTTTGTTACTACCTAATGTCTTAAAAATATTTCTTGTATGATAACAGAGAAAATGCTTATATATAGTGAAAAATTTTGAAAAAAATGATAGTAATAGAAATATTTATTACGTAAATATTTATATTACTATCTATATTTGGAAATTTTTTCTAATAATTGAGAGTTTTATCATTTTGGTTAAATAGAATCAAAAACTCATATTGGGATGCAGTTGGACTGTGGTCTTTAAGCTTTTTTGACTCATGAAACTCTTAAACGTGTGAGGTGTTTCTGCGGAACCCTATCCAAAAAAGTCATAAAAAATATATATATTAAAATAACTTTTTAAGTAGATCAGCATGTTATAACTACTTTAAGTAAAGGCAATTTAAGCAAAACATTGAATGTTTATTAAAAACTTTTAACAAATTAAAGTTATTCACTAATTAGTAACATTTATTCCTGCTCCATCTGTCATCTACCCTTGCATTATATTTAGTAAATGGAATATGTGTTTGCAATTTTTTTTTAAAGCTATCGATGTCTAAGTCTATTGAAGCTATCTGCAGTCATATTTCATACTCTGTGTTTCTGTGCTTTTTGTTGCCACATACATCAATAAATGTTTTTAACTCAAATGCATTGTTCAGAATGGCCTTAAAATGTTTATATCTGTGGGAGAAACTTCTGTGTATTCTTCAAATTTGCAACCTAAAATTTAGGAGTTGTTCCTGTTTAAACTTAGATTTTGCACCAGTGAATATATTTTTGCACTGTGATTTTTATTTTTTTTATTTTTGCACACAATTTCATTGCACCTGTGAATATAAAATTTTGGGGATCCCCAGGTCATAAACAACAAAATATTGGCAATTTTTTCATATTATATTTCCTGCATCAAGAAATATAACTTTACATACATGTGATCATACAAGCTCCATGAAGAACATGAAACTAGTTTACTTACATATACATAGCTTTCTTTTTAAATTTTTATTTTGACTCATGGAACCCCTGGATATGCTTTATCAAACCCCAGGGTTCCATGCAGCACAGTTTGAAGGCCACTGCAGTAGGTGATAAATTCTAGCTAATTATTGAAAAGTATCAAAATTGAAGCCATTTACTAATGCTAAAACTAATTTTTTTTTGTGTGTGAATTTGGTCACAATGTAGTTTTGTAAAGTTGAGGAAATTGAAGGAGACAGACTGAAAATTTCCAAATACAAGACATTTAGTGCCCCTATCCACCAAAACACTTGTTTATAAGAAGTAAAACATCCTAAGTTATGCTTTATGAGAAATGTGAATTATCATAAACATAATTTATGAAAAATATCCTTATTAAATTGTTTACATAATACTAAAAGATTGTAACTATGACCGGATATTTATCTCTTGTGTTTAAATACAGGTATTTTGTTAGAACTATTTTTGTTCCAAATTGTTTGAATGACTTATTTGTAAAAGGTAGTGCAGCTGTGGTAGTTGAGTTGTCATAGTCTCAAACTTGTGTCAAGCATTGTTTCTGTCAAGTTCTTCTGCATCTAATGGCCCACCATGTTGAGAGTCTGGTGCAGATTAAATCTTTCAATGCTTACAGTTCTCTCATTGGCATGGAAATTTTGACATTGAGGTGCTTTCTCAAGTGTCATCCTTGTCATTTAATCACGGTTCAAAATTATGTTCTTCACCAATAACCTTAGTGTAGCTTCAAAATATTGCATTAAAAAACAATCATTTGTATAAGGTAGTTGTAAAATTCTCTATAAGCTTTATTTTAAATCATTTTTCTTAGCTATTAATTATTCTTTTAATAATTCATTCAACATGTGATACTTTTCTTTTGAGCTATAGTTTTTAAAAAAATGCAGAAGTGTTTCTTCAAGAAATAGGGGGGGGGGGGGACCTGGTAAATATTTAGAAGCTTAGAAAAGAAAAGGAGTTTACATTTTCACAGAATTTAGAGAAAAAATGTGAATAAAACACTACTTGTCTTTTTTTAGTAATTTTCTTAATTTGTACTCTTAATGTAATATTTGACGTTGCAAAATCAGAGTCAAATAATGTATTCATGCATTTTCGTATTTTAAATATTGGAAATAAGGAGAGAAAAATTTCTCCAAATAGTGCTTTTATATTTTTAAATAAATATCATTTCTGACATTTTTAATGAATGTCAATACCAGCATTTATATTTTAGGTTCTTTTTTAGAATCAACCTCTTTTCATGAAAACAAATAGTATAACATATATTGCACATTATTTTCTCCAGTAATCTTTATTTATTTTTTCAATATAAGACCCTTCGCTGTACCACATAATCTAAATTCATAATGCTGAATAGTTTTGGCTCAGAAATTCAAACTACTCATTTTATAACATGAAGAGGAAGGGCATCAAGCAATGTGATTTCTAAAACTTATTCTCTGCCTTTTTAGTCTTGAACAAGATCTGTCCTGTGAATCTTATACATAGATATATTATGTTTTCATTACAATTCTAGCTTCTTTGTTCTATCCTCTCTGTCCTTAATACATTTGAAAGGAGCTCTTTTTGAATCATAGGGGCATTTCACTTAGCCATGTGGCATGAAGTTTACTTTACTGTTATTCAGTCTGAGATTTGCAGGAGAATTTGAAACTTTAAAACATTGATTTTGCATTAATTAGGATTGTATTATATATTAATAAATTAATTGATAATTATAAGAATCATTAATGTTCCATTAGGCATTATAAAATCATTATGAAAACTAAATGTAACTAAGTTTTGCTGAATAACTAGTAAATAATTGGCTGCTAAAATATTTATAATGAAATAGTATATAAATTTTAAGGAATTATAAATGTATTATGCAAAATACAAAAAATAAATACCATAATTTTCCAATACATACTCCAAAGATAGCTTTGAAATCACATTAATAGATGCAGAATTAACACAGAGTGACCTGACAGTTTTGTATCTTTTTAGCTTCTTATCTTCATTTTCTTTTTAAATTTTTTTTAATTATTTAATTTATTCTATTCTATTTAACTATTTTTTTAATTTATTCTATTCAAGAATCTTAAAATATATACTGTGATGTTCAGAAAACTTATAAAACTGTATATATTTTATGTGGTTTATTATTATTTTAAATTATTTCTTAAATGTAGTTACTGGATTCTCTGTTTATTAGAAATTGAGAAATTTAGAAGGTATTATTTTTATTATTAAGGGGGAAAAGGTTTTGAAGACTAATTAAATTAAATATCACCTTATAAGGGGGAAAAAAAACTAATGCGAGTTATTTTTTTTAAAATTTCATGGCTTCTTATAAGTAAATTTTGATTAGTTTGTTAAATGATCTGTTTATTTTGTAAATTTACATGAGAAAGAGTACAAAATAAAAAAACATAAAGCTGTAAACATTATTTCTGTTATTTTTATTTGCTTAAAAACTTATTAGAAACCAAAGTTAAAAGGGAATTTAATCTGCATGTTGTAATTTGTGTTGTTTTTTCCTGTTTTCTTTTAATTGGAAATAGTTCATTTCTCACATATACTCACGCTAATGTGGATAGTTTGAACCATCAACACATGACCATTGTTCTTTCTATACTGTATTCTTAATTCTTTTTCTTAAACCATTTTGAGATAAAATAATTATTTATTGGGGGGGGGGGGTCACAGTGAAAATTATCAAATATCAGATAGTATAAATTAAATTTATATTTAAACTTTTTTAATTTTTATAGTTTTAGATTTGTGAATTCCAATCTAATTACTCTCAACTACATCAGCATACACTAATTGATTTTAACGTGTATAATTTTAAAATACCTCTTTTGAACATTTTTCTTTGTAGATGCTTGATAATTTGACTGAATTTGAAGAAGAATTTCCAGCTATTGCCTTTGCTCTACAATCTAATCGAGCTGCCAGAAGAATTTTGAATAGAGTGCAAATAGTTCTGGATCGATTTAAAGAAAAATCGCTCATTTTAAAAGAAGACATCATAATTTTAAAGAAGGTTGAAAATTATATATTTTTTCTTTATATGAAAGTAAAATTCATAATTAATACATTTTGTTGAAAATAAAAGTAGTCTAAATAAAATATTTCTTTCTTCTTTGATTGTAAACTAATAATATTATTTTTATAATATTCAGAAGGCTTTGCATTAAGAAATAATTTTTTATTCTTGTAAATAAAATGATTTAGAACAGTGAAATGTATACCCCTGGGGTACATGAAGGTAAAAGGGTGTAAATGAAGTTAAAAGAAGCTGTTAAGGCCCATGTAAACGTCTACTTTGGCATGTTGGCGCCATAGCGTGGCGATGTTAAATTGTAAACAAATAAGGGTGACGCTTAGGGTTGCCACAGCCATGTGTTTTGTATCAGTTGGAATGCGTCTGTAAAACTGTCCTGTTCCTTCCAAAGACTTCATGTCGGAAGTCGCATAAATAAAAAGAAATTGATTTAAAAACCTTTGGATTTCTTATAAAATTATAATCACTACATACAGTCCATTAAATTAATAACCTAACAGAAGCTTTACTACCCCCAAAGCAAACAACAGATTTTCCTTTTTATTTTTAGCAATGTAAGCTGTAGTGTAAGAAATATACAAATGCTTATGACAGTATTGTCAGAAAAGTAATGCCCTTTTTTGAACCTTTGGATGGAAATGGATCCCAGCTAATGATTATCTATGAGCTTTTCTATGAAAAGAAGGAATTGCATTTTTTAAATTTTCATTTAAAATTATGGAAGCATATAACTAGAAACATTGTAATTTTTTAATTTCCCAACATTATAATTTATCTAGTTTTAACTTTTTAAAATTTTAATGATTAATTTATGAATTTAATGTAACAATCTTAAAAGTAAATGGTTAAACTAATAAGCTTATGATAACTAATTTTTCATTATAACATAAATATATAATTTCATCAGTGGGTTTAAAAAATCAGAACTTGAGAAATTTATTGGAAAAAGCTTGTAACAAAAATAATGTATTATTCAAGATTATAAGTTCATGCATTAGTTTTACTATATTAGTTCAGTCACTTTTAAAGAACATGTCTGGCTTCCCCAGGACTTAAGTCTAGTCAGCATTTGTTTGAATAAAAATATATCCTGGGTTTTCTAAAATTTGATTGTTGGTCATCTTAGTGTTTCTATAAATTTGCATTGTATGATTTTTCTGTATTGCAAGATGAATCATTACTGTTATTAGTTAACAAATTTTGTTACATGAATACTTCTGGTTTTGTACCATTTCTTTTTCATCAATAATTTCAGCTGTAACCTAACTTTTTTTAATGCAGTGAAACCTGTGCAATATACAATTTTTTTATAAATTGTTTAACCTCAAACTAAATTATCGTGCTTTGTATCATACAAAAAAAATTATGGAAGATGTCTGCAGGGCCGGCTCTAGCAATTTTGCCGCCCCGGACAGAAATGAAAAATGCTGCCCCTCTCCCCAAAGTAAAAAAACAACTATTACTATAAAAGAAAAAAATTGTTGATAAATGCCCACCTATAAAACTTGAATATTCCTTGCGAAGAAAAAGGGAGCTAACAGTGTGTGTGTGTGTGCTGTTAGCTCCCTTTAGCTATATATATATATGTGTACTGTTTATATATATATTAAAAACTAAAACATAAAAACATACCAATTTGTTTAGCTATTTCATGTTTGATAGTCAATGTAGCTAAGAATTTTTCTATCTTTAGAATTTGTGAACTGTAAGAAATTTTTTATTAATTTTAATTTTGAGAAACTATTATCTACACTTGCCAAACTTATTAGCAAAGAAAGTAAAATAAATGCAATAGCAAGATTTGGAGCAAATTCTAAAACAGAAATAAATTTTAAAACTTCAACTGGGCTTTTTTTTTTTTGTCTGCTAAGCTGAAACTGACATCTCATCTGCTCAATCAAGTGCATTTACATCCAATGATTCTCCATCGGTCAACATCATTTCTAAATTTTTACAGTTTTTAATTAAAGTTTTAGGTATCTCTTAAATCATATATATTGTACAAAAATGAAAACAATTACTGTCAGTACTCATTAAATTAAATCTGCATTCCAAAGCATTAACTGCTTCGTCCAATGTAAGAAAATAAAATTCTATCTTGAACTTTTATTTAGGATATTCCATCAGATCATCTTGTGTGCTTCATTATTAAAATTCACATTTTTTGTCGAACTGTGTGACATGGCTGCGTCACCTCAAAGTTAGCAGTGATATCAATCTCGACGGCCAATTCTTTTGCATCACAGTGCATTTTATCAAAAGCCACATCCTTAAAAAAATCTTAACAATTTCTTGAGAGTTCCATAGTAGATGGTAGATCGTAATATTTTGTTTGCAATAGCTTGCTTATTGGATTTTAATGCAATTAAAGATTTTCTTCCAAATTATGATGGCCATAGGAACTTGAATTGTTAAGTAGAATTTAATAATCCAGAGGCCTCATCTCTTATAGAGTTGTCAATTTCAGCATTATTATAAAACCCTCCCAATTGATAACTTAAGGGTTTAATAGCCTCTATTCAGCTTTCCCAGCTATTTACACTAAGTGGCTTTAAAGTTTTATGCCCTTTATACATTTTAATAATATAACCCAACGAAAAGTTGATGGAAAAAAATAAATTTTTGGACTATATTAAAAAAAGTACAAGCTTCTAAGGATGCTTTTGACATATCATTAACGACCAAATTTAAAGAGTGGCTACTACATGACACATAGATTGTTTGCGTATTTAACGTTCTTATTTTAAATTGAGCCCCTGATTTCTCGCCTTTCATATTCACTCCGTTATTGTAGGTCTGCCCTCGCATATCTAGCAAACTTTGCCCTAATTTTTTTTAAGTTTCTCAACTATTAAATTTGGAAGTTCTCTTCCAGTTAATCTTTCAACTGAAAAGAAACCAAAAAAACTCGCATTAGTTTTAACGATAACTTCGTTAGAATTAGATTTCTCAATGCATGTATACCTTACCATAAATGTCATTTGTTCGATCTTGCTGGCATCAGGGGTGCAATCTAAAATTATCGAATAATATTTAGCTTGTTTAATTTTATGAACAATGTATAATTTAATATTCTTATATAAAAGAGAAATTATCTCGTTCTGAATATTTTTCCCTAGATAGTGTACTTTAACTTCTTCCAAATTTTCCATAACAAAAAAAATTATTTTTAAAATTTGGTCCAAATGCCGCGCTTAAAATTTGCCGCCCCGGACATAGGTCCGGTTTGTCCGACCCTAGAGCCGCCCCCTGATGTCTGTCAATTTTGCAATCTAGGAATATTCAATACTGACTTATCAACATTTGAACTTCTTAACTTTAACATGGTCAAATTTTGATCAAGAAAACTTTATTTAGAGATTGAGGGGGTTGCATTGAATCTTAGCGATTATCCAAGGAAGAAGAAACCACTGATTTAAAGGATAGGTAAGTAATTGGGTTTCTACAATTGAGACCTGTTGTGTGTTTGTGTGTGTGTGCGTGTGCGTGTGCAATTTTCTGTTGTACTCTTATGGTTTTTGCTAAGGTTCCAATTTGTCTTATCTTTGGAGACCATTATGTAAACCATAGTACTTAAAAGTAAATTTATTGTTCTTCAGTTGTAACAGTGTCATAGCTGTCACAGCTTAATATAAATTTAAAATTGACCATGAAGCTGTGGAAAAAATAATTATTATTTAATCTTAATAACTGGACCAGTTTGTTATCTAAACAAGAAATTGTAGGTTTGAAATTGTTCACCTAGATTATATTAATTTATTTTGTAATCAATTCCTATTTCTTTTTTTCTGTAATTAGAATAGATCAAATAATTTTATGGGGTTTACTACAAGTTGTATATTTGTTGTAATTGTTTAAATTCCATCTTAAATTTACTGGAGCTATAAAGTATTAAAAATAAGAAAAAATCTGTTTTAGAATATTCTAAACTTATGAATAAGAAACAAGTTAGGTTATATTTTTTAAGAAGCTATTAAATCATAAGAAACAAATAACTTGTTGATTTTGAGTGATTATACATATGTGTAAAATTTTTTATTATGTAGTGAAAATTGTATTGTTAACAGGGTGTATGATTTCATGTATTCTCTCAAGTTATACAAGAAAGTAAAAAACACATGTTGGATCATTGCAATTAGCATTATTTCATATGTTATCCTATTACTTCTAGTTCTTTGAAGTTTCAATGCTTCAGTATAAACTTTATATATTTTGTACATAATTAAATTTATTTACAGTCCATGGAAAAATTATAAAACTACTTTAGTTTTGCAACATCTAAAATAAATGTAATATTAGCTGCACATGTTTTACAAGATATACAATATGAATCTAAAGATAAAAATTATTATATCACTTTAAATGGGGATAATGTAGGTAGAAATAAGAAAAACAGATTATTAAAATTAAGTATAGAAATTACATTGATAAATTATAAAATTATTTGTGTCTATAATCAAAGGTTTTATATAATCACTATGGAATTGATCTACTATCTATCCTTACAATCTCAAGCAATTTATCTTTAATTGAAGATATCAATTTTTTTTTATTTCTATGTTTTTGTAATGTAATATTTTGTTTATAATAATTCCCTCATATTGATTAACAAAAAAAAGGTATTTGTTATTTGCATCAACTCTGTAACTTGTATTACTCAATGAGTTTTGAATCTATATTTTGACTAGGCTATTATATTAGTCTTTCTTTTATAAAATCAGTCCTGATTAGATTTAAATTCATAACATTAAATATCTGTTAAAATTTCCATTTAAAATCGCCTAATAGTGGTCAAAAGGATATCACAGACAATACTTTACAATTATATTTTCTAGGTACTAGTTTTCAGAAATTCTCTGTAGTTTGCATATTCCATCCATGCACAAAACTTCCTATATCATGTCAAAAAATTTTAACAATTTGTAGACTAAAGGTTATTTTGGGTTGTTTATACAAATCATAATAATGTAATGATCGAGAAATTGTGTCACAACTTTCCTAACCATTTAAATAAGGTGGAGTGAGTGAGAAAAAATAATTTTGCTTTATTCTTTGTTGCTGATGCAGCATTTTTAATCCATGCATGCGTGTGTGTGTGTTTTTCCCCTTATATTATTTCTGTAGCTTGGTTTGCTGTTCAGTATTGTTTTCTTTTGGCATAAAACTTTTCAAAATAATAAAAAGCTGCTTAATTTTAATTTTATGAACTGAAAAGTTTTTCATTGTGTGATTGTATGCAGATTTTTTGAATATTGTGTGTTGTTTTCGTTTTTCTATTGTTAATATTTAACCATAATTTCCTTTGAAACTTCTGTACTATAAATCATAATTTTAAAGTATTAATTTCCATTTCAGTTTCATCAGTACCTATGTAAAAATAAAATTACATTTGTCTAAAATTCTCATAACACTTTTCCCTACTACATCATGGGGAAAAAAATACTTGATATGTAATCAAAACTCGATTATTTTGTATGAAATCAAATTTGAAATGAATTGACATTCTTTTTAAAGACCATATTTGTACTTTTATTGTTTTTCTCATACTATTTGAATGCATTAATTACAGTTTGTATATTGTGTTTGTTTTCCATAAACTGTTCAATTTTAATTAGTCTTACAATTTCTTAAATGACCTATGAGAAGTTCATTATTTTTAAGTGTGATGCCCATTCCATTCTTCTGTGTTTGTTGTTAAAATAATTAAATGAATTTTTAACAGATTTTTAATGTATAAATTTTTTTGCTGAAGTTATATAAGATTGATTAATGGCTATAAAATTTAATTCTAGAAATTGACTGACTTAGTTGTTAATTTTTCAAACAATCTTGATTTTCAAAGTTGTTTTTTGATTTGTAATTATTTTAATTTTTAAAATGCTTTTTAAAACACTATAATTTTAAAATTTAATGGATTGATAAAACTTTAAATTTTGCCCAATTGCAATAATTTTGTCCAGAATTTTATTAAAAGTTGTTATTTATTGCTTGTGTGTATAAACAAAGCAATATATGTGTTAATACTTTTATTAACACTATATTGTTTTTTATCCAAAAGTAAATAAAAATATGTTGTAATAGATTCAAATTAAATTGCTCTTAAATGTTTTTCAGATATTATTTGAAATGACGAAGAAAGTTGCATATGCTCCCAGAATACGACCAGTTATACATGATATTTCCAAAATTCTTGAAGAGTCTGATTGGATTAGATTTTCTGATGCTTCAAAAATCATTCTTGTAAATTAATTTCCTTGTATTTTTTTTTTATTTATTTATTTATTTTTTTTTTTTTTTTACATTTTTTTAAATTGAAAATACTTATATCAGTATTATAGAAGTCAGACAATAATTTTAATTGAAATCAAGAATATTTCCTGTACAGTTTTTAAGTCAATTAGGAGAGAAGAAATATACATATTATTGAAAGAAAAATTTTCAAATTCCATTATTATTAGAAGTTGTAAAATAATATTTAGCAGAAAAAATGAATTTTTCTCCTGATCTTGATATTGCTTAATTTTTTTAAATATAAAGCCATATTTTCAAGAAATATATCAAAAGACAGTGCTGAATTTTCAAATGATAGTATATTATTTCAATACTGTTTTTGTAATTGATGTTATTTTATGCAAGTACTGTAAAAGCCCTGAAGTTGCTCAAAGCTTAGGGATTTTATAAGGAGCACTTTAAGGGCTGCATTAAAGTACAGCAGCTTATGTATTCTCCCATAACTTGCACTTCTATTGATATTATTCATCAGACAGTACCTCTCATAAAGTTTTATTTTGATGTTTTAAGTTATAATGCTGATATTTGGTTTAAATGATTCTATGAGATGTGGCAATTAAATAACAGGACTGTACATGCTTTAACATGCTTGGTGAAAGAGAAAGGTTGATGCTTCCAGTGCAGATGGAGCTATTGCATCTCTCTTTTTTGTTTTTTTATGCTTTACTTAAGCAAGACTTCTTTGGGGGGGATGGGGTGCAATCATGATAAACTTAAAAATTGAACTCTGAATCAATATCAAATTCCTCCTTAAGTTAAAATAAAACTGCAAACTGAATGTTGTCAGTTATTCAAGGAAGTATTTAATAATAATTGTACTTGAGTTTTTAATAGGCAGGAACTAATTTTTGGAAGGTCGATAGTAGGTTGAAAGGGAACATTCTGATTCTGAAATATAAAAAATTGATGAAAATGTTCAGAAAATTAATGAAATTTTGTAAAAGGACAGATGTTTGAATTCTTGGCAAGCATGTCAGAAATTGACTGAAAGGAAATAAAGAACATTTTTGCTTGAGGATTTGCATGTAATGAAAGTTTACGTAGAAATAATACTGAGAACTTCTACCCAGAAACAAAGGAAAACAATGCATTCACTTTCTGTAAAGCAGTTCTTTGTGGAGAAGATAATTACTGCAGTTGAACATCTGTTGTACTCACTAGATCTTGCTTCCTATGATTTATTCCCATTTACATACAGTAAAACATTGTTTATCCGAACGTTTATTAGCTGGAGCGTCAAATATCCGGACCAAAGTTCGGATACATTTTCGAACAGTGCAATGCTCAACAGTTCTTTCGCGTGAGGAAAATAAGTGGTTATTTTCCACAATAAAGGTAAAATTGCGACATTTTGCACCTACTTTGCTTTTTTTTTTTCAAGCACATTTCCCGCTTCTGATGATTTTCAATATTCGTATAGTGTCCGGTTTCATATACTGCATAGATCACATTCGGTTATCCGAACAATCGCGTATCCCAACGGTGTCTGGTCCCAATTGATTCGGATAAACGACCTTCTACTGTAAGTGAAAAATGTGTTAAAGGGAGCATATTTTCAGTCTGTAGGTGGTCAGGTCTGTAGTGTAGGTCAAGGCAAAAGCGACAGACTTGTAGAAAAAGGCAATGCTATAAAACTTGAATCACTGATTTTGTCAATGGAAAATACACATACAGTAGTGCATTGATAGGCAAGGAATATATGTTAAGGAGGATTACCAGCTGTTTGTTATAAGTTTTCAATGTAGCAAATTTATAAGACCAGTCCTGTTATTTAATTGTATAATTGTTCTCATGTAATTAATATTTAGCGCGTTTTTCACGTAGTGGGACGCAAATTTCTTCTTCGTCTTCGTTCCATATTTTGTCGTGCCTTTTTCTCAGCCAATAAGCAACCAATTGACCTCATGTTTTCGGCATTTGGTCGCATTTGTGCCCTAGATGAGCCGAATCATATTTAAATTTAATAATTTTTTTTTACTACTTTCTGTTAGTAAAAAGTTTATTAGTTGCATAATTGTAAAATAAGACATGTAAAAAACGTGCTAAAATTACTTGGCCATGCCAATGATTGATATCTTGTTTTGATTAAAGATTTAAAATACAAAAATTAAAGCATGAATACTCTGGTTAAATTTACATTAAAATCCAGTTTATTATTATGTGGTTTAATTTTAGGTTGAATTTAATTAATATTTGGCAAAAATAAAAAAATGCAAGTTTCTTAATTTTTCTGTCTTTATACACTTTTATAAATTGTAACTATTTTATGATACTGTATATTTGCATATTATGTCTATTCTTTGTAAGTAACCAGATAAATTTAAAAATTCTATAGAATCCTTGAAGTTTTGGTTTAGTGATTACAAATAATGTTACTAACAATTTCTTGATGAATATTTCATTTTCATTGATTCTACATCAAACAACCAAAATATTTGCACCATATATATGATTTAGAAATAAATTCTAAATTATGTTCTGATCAGTTTCAGATTAGTTTTCTACTTCTTATATTTAAGATTCCTTGAGTTTTGTAAGTTTTTGATAAGTTGAAAAGTAAAGCCCCCGATAAAAAAATCCGTCATGCCAAGCATAAATTATTCCATAAAATATTAAAAATTCTTGTTTAGCTGATAATACATTGTCACTTACTCTGACAGCTGAAACTAAGGGCATAAGGACAAATAAATTGAAATTTCATTTGATCATTTGCATCACTGAATAAAGGAAAATCTCAAAGAGGATATTAGGCATCTGAGCATAAGTTGATCTACTTTAAAAAGGGGGAATGTGCTTGTAAACAAAAATCCCACTCTGGTTATAGAGAAAAAAAATTGCATTCATACTTCATTTTTGTTCATTTCATAAATATTTATTGAGTTACATTTATTTTTCCATATTTTTATATACTGTAGTAGAGGGGATAAAAGAAGAATGCCAACGAAAAAATAATTCAGCTAGTTTTAAATTAAATTATATTTAAAAGAAATGTATTGCAAATGAAGAACTTTTTTTATAAAATTTAGTATGTTTTTTCCAATTAAGATCTAGATAAAAGGTAAAATGGATTTTTGCTGAATTCAAATTATAAATGGTCTTGTTACCAATTATAAACATGAGGAAATTAAATCTGTAGTCTATTTTATAAAACTAGGCAAATAATTTCATTGAACACATGAAATTTAAATTTTAACAAATGGAAAGGTTAAGAAATTCTTAAAGATGCAAACATTTATTAGAAATGTAGTATAAATCAAGGACATTTTTCAAATGTGATTAAGTAAATTGAATTTGATTCTAAAACTATCTATGTATACTTGTACATTTTATAAAATTAAAATTTTGAAGAATAGTAAAGAGGCATTAAAAATCCCATATGTTAAAGATTTATCACCAAAATTCCATAAACAAAATTAAATTCATTCTAAAATTGTCACTTATTTCATGAAATTTAAAAGCAATATGAAAATGTAAATTCTGACATAAAAACATTAAAAAGCTTTTAAGATAAATCATTAGAAAGCCTTAGCTATGCAAATTTTTGGCATTGTTACATTATTTAAGCAATGTATTTTGCTTGCTGTAGATGTAAGAATATTATAAATAATATATAATTTGATATAAATACATATTTGTGAGTGTATTCATGCATGTTATATATATATAACTGTTATTATTATTATTATTTCTTTTTCTAGCATAAAATATTCAGAATATTTAATTCTTGGAATTTCATTATGCGAAATTTTACTTTACCTAAATTAATAAAATTTAACTTGATTAGGAAAACCATACAATTTGTAGCTACAGAAGAGGTGAAGTTATCCATAAAGTTGGAAAGCATCACCAATGGGTGCATATTATTGCTTCTGGTATTGTAAAAGTATGTTTCTTGAAACTTGTTATAACATTTTTTACATATTGTAAAAATTATTGCACTATAAACTGAATGATGATTAAAAATGTTTATTTTAATAAAACTGTTTTTAGAATAATATAAATATATTTTATGTGGGATAACTGATTGATTGTTCTTGATTGTGATTTTTGGTAACAGAAAATATTCAAAACTTTATATATATCATATTTTCCAGGGTATAAGATGTTATTTTGGTGGCATACCCATACTACTTTTTTTTGGAGGGGAAGAGTTATATTTTAAGAAATACATAGATGAAAGTGCCAAGGCAGTGGTGTACATAAGGGTGTGGGGGCTTAAACCCCTCCCATAGTCCAAAAAACTTTTGATTTTTAGTGTAAAGACTACATTTCAGTGCTTTTGGGCATGTTTTTATTTTTATTATTTATTTATCTAACCTCTCTTATAAAAGTAGTCAGTGTACACCACTGTGCTTAGTTGTAATATTTGTGCTAAGAATTAAAAATCTGTTGGTCTATAAAGGAAGTTGAAACCCCATGCATATCTCCTCATTATGTACGCCATTGCATTGTTTTGTACTAGATACACCCAAAAAATCAGTGAAAATTTCTGGAAAAACCTTTAAAATGAACAGTTAAAATAGTTGATAGAAATAATTGACAGTTTTTAATAATGCATTTACTCAGAAACCTAAAAAAAATCCTTATCATCTGACTCTTTGCTCTCTTAAATGTCCTCATTAATTAATGAAATACTAAGAATAAACTAGTTGATAATGAAAAAGAGTGCAATAATTTTTTTTCTTTTGTTACATGAGATACACCCTATTACCAAGAATAATTTCTGAGCTAAAAAATGCTGTTAAAATTTTCTAATAAACAAAACACTTTTGTTTACAAAGAAAATTGTTATATAATACTTATAAACTGGCGAATACATTTTAAAAGGACAAAGATTTTTCTAATTTTTTTTAATCAATCATTTTCTGATATTATTTATTTTACTGTCGTAATATTTTATGACTTGTATTGAATTGTATGTATGTGTGTTGATGTTCTTTTAAAATATGTTAATTAAATTATACAATATTAAGTGACAAAGTACAAAACAATTTTCCTTTCTATACATGGTGTTGAATTATTTTTGTTTGTTACTATGTATTCATAAATTAAACTTAACTATTTCAATAAAATAGTATAGCAAAAAAATATCCCATTTTTAGAAATTAGGCCATCGCAGGTGGGATTTAAACCCACAACCTTTGGATTAAAAGTTCAACGAGCTATCCATTGTGCTATAGGGACACACTGAGCGAATTTCCTTTCTATATATGCTGTTGGACTATTATTTTGATTGTTACTAACTAATCATTTTTAAATTTAATTACTGAATTAATATTTCAAAATCTGTATTAACATCAAGTGTCAACCACTTCAAGTCTTAAAATATGTATTTGAACTTGAATGAATGAATAGAAAATATTTTATTAATGATTGAAAATTTGAACAATATATATAGAGAGAGAAATTGAACTAATTGTAGGATTTGAAAAAGAGATTATTGGAAGTGCTAATTTTTTTAAGGGAAGGAAAAATTTACAAAGTAGAGAAAGCCTGGTCAACGCTATGCAGCTAAAATTTGTAATTATAGGAACTAAATTGTTATTAATGACAATTATAGAAATCCCTCACAATGCACGCGTACACACACAGAGAAGTGCTATCGTCATGAGGGAAAGAAGAAATTCACATGAGGATTAAGTTATACACACTTGGTAACAGTCTGTGCAACACCGGGCTATACAGAGAGGGAAGAAACCCATTCAACCGGGCAAACAAATCAAAAAAATTTCAAAAAAGGGAATTTAAATGGCATATTAAAAAGGAATTGCACCCACCCCAGGACGTGCTGATATTGAAAAGTTATATGCTATGTGAAGGCTCGTGCAACCCTGGGCCATGCAGCTAGTAAAAATCTTAATTTCTGATATTTTCCCATTTTTTTTTCCAAAAGTTGCTGAGATATTTTAATTTATTTATTTTTTATTTGTAAATTATTTGTTAAAATATTAATGTATTTGAGGTGTGTTATGTATGTACTTTTCTGAATTTCCCATTTATTTTGTGTTATTCTTGTTATTTTAAAAATATTTATGATGTTTATCCAATTATTGATATTTTAAATAATATTTGCTTCTATTTATAGGTTTAAGTTATTTGTGGTAATGATTTTCTGTATGAGAGGAAACACAAATGTTTAGCAAATTTAATGGCTTGATTCTATATACATTTGCTTTTTTTTTTTTTTTTTTTTTTTTTTTTGAGAAAGCATATAGTAACTATTGATTTCAAATACAAAATAGCAAATTAAAATAGTCATTTCATTTTCTTAGGTTGGATGAAAATAAAGGAGGGAAATTTTAAGTAGCATTTTGCTTAATATTTTGTAGGTACTATGGAATAATGCAGAATCCAAAACATCTCCTCATCAAATGTACAATAAGCTACCAAATACAGATACTTTGTTGTTTTTTGACTTAAAGGATGAAAAGGAAATTTGGGACTTCTTAGTAACATCTCAAACTCTTGGCCTTCTGGGGTATCTGCAGAAAAACTAAATCTATAACTACTGCTGTTTGTGAAAAAGATTGTGAAGTAAGATTTAATTAGTATTTAAAATTACTATAGCAAAGAGAAAACAATTAAGATGGTTGTTTAAATTAATTATTATAAAGTATTTTATAAAATGTTCATAAATTATGTTAAATAATGCATTACTAGCCAATTTTATTATGCTTGTGCATGCACTTTATTTATGCACTTGAGTGAGAATAACCAAAAAGACAATAAAACAATTTTGAGCAATTAAACATCGCACATTATTAAATGATTTGCAATCTTTTTCTTGTGTAGAGGCGTTTTGTACTTATCAAATTTGTTTATGAAATTGCATTCCTTTGTGTAATTTTGTAATTCTAATGTAACTGAGAATATTTCTTCAAAATATTGGTTACAGAAACGAAAAAGCTTGGATGTTTTATGCTGTTAAATTATTGATGGGCTAAAACAATACTCATTAGCTGGTGGTCAGTGAAAGAATTTAGTGATCCATAAGAAAATCTAAATCTTATTTGCATTTAATGTTTTATTACAAATAATAAGTTAAAATATTCTTAATGACTCTTGCATTATTTTAAATTCATGAATTAATTAGAGGGCAAAAGAAAAAAAACAACATTGAAGTAACTGTCATTTCATTTATTGCCAGAACTGAAAACTATGACAGTCGTTTTGCTTAATGCTGATTTTCATGTATTTTTTATTACTCACAATGTTTTTTAGATAAGTATAGATTTAACTAATTTTTTTTTCTGTTCTATATAGTGGTATCAAATAACTTGACTATGATAGCTGTAAATTCTTATTTGACTTTTAGTTTTGAGCAAAAAAATTCAGAAGTGAAAAAAAAACAGAATTTTGATATTACTGTGGGATTATATAAAAGATAATGTAAGTAATGACAACAGTAACAATGTTTACCAAATTAAAAGTGACACCTTTAATAATTTCCACAACTCTTCTCACAGATAGATGAAATTGATATTAACATTAATAACTAAAAAAGAAACTAAATTACAATACTGATGGATAAATAACTCAGTTTATTTTTTGTTTTTAGAACACAATTTTCTACTATTTGTCCCACCCCTTCCTTTTTTGCATATCTAATTTCTCCTCATATAATTAACTTAAATCTGCTCCATTGTCTGCTCCAAGAAATATTCACTGTCAGCATTAGAAATTGCTAAGTTTTTATATGTAAGTTTATAATTTTTTGTGTTTGTTTATTATGAGATGATAAAAAAACAGAAAAGTTATTTTGAATTTTCTGTGTGAAATAATCTAGTTTCTAGCCAATATCAGTTTTTCCCAAATATCTTTGGATTTAATAATCAAATTTTAATTAAATTTGTAACAGGTTTTTTAAACCATTCACTATAATAGAAAAGTACTGTTTTAGAAATAAACTAGGTTCATTAACCCCTTAAGTGCCAAATAAAAGTTACGTATTTGCTCTCCAGTGCCACCGTTTTTCACATAGGCACCAGTGTAGGATCTATTGGGGAGAAAGAAAAGACACAAGTAGAAAATTTTTCTCTTAAATAAGTAAATCCTCTGCAAGTACTATCAAGGTCATTTTATTAAATTCGAAAGCTTTCAGAATAGTTCTACTAATAGCAGGCAAAGAAAGGAGAAGACATATCAGACATTTCAGAAAGACATATATATATATGTTCGGAGCACTCAATGCACAGTTAAATGAGACATGTATGTATGCTGGTGGCAATAAAGAGATTAAATTGACTAATTTATGCATTAGCATTGTAAGTTTATTTAACTTTGAGTTATTAATGATTGTTCCATTTTTATTCAATGGCTATGAGAATCACTAAAATTATTGAATAAAACCTTTTTTTAACATGATTTCCACTTAACCTTTGATCAATTAATCATAATTGTCTTTTTCACCATTAACAATGAATTAAAGGGGAAAGTAAGAAAAACTTCCAAATATCCACAAAATATTTGAACTGCTTAGAATTTAGATTTATTTTAAAAGGTTATATACTTAATCCATGAGCACTTTGTGTTGTGTGTTCTGAATATTTATCCTTAAACCTTCAAACGTTCAGATTTAGTTAAGAAATCACTTCAATTGAATGCTTCTGCCAATGAGTAATGATGATAAAACTGTTGAAGTCTGCACATCATATTTATGTAAGGATTTTTTTTAATTATCCCATTGATTTTATAAAGGGAACTTTGTTCTATCCGTCGACTTCCAATGTTTATAGTTATACCAACATCCAACTAAGCATACGCTTTAGTTTTTCAGGATTTAAAATTTTACATGTTCATAATATTATAATTCTTCCTCTTTCAATGAATGTCAGTTTTCCTTAGTGTTATTTCACTTTATGTAAAGATATGGATTTTGAATATATCAAATTTTAATTGTGATTGTACACACACCTCATTCATCTACAAATCTAAAAGTTAATGTGATTGTGCTTAATAATCATCTGTATGCAGATTTCTAATTTATTTTACAACCCTTTATTGTTGCAATTTCTCTGAACAATTGGAAATAACTTGATAAGGTTTTGGTTAATAAGACTGTAACACAATATCGTAATAAATTTACTGATAACAGTCAAAATATTTTTTATTTTC
>BMAO01037556.1:0-23561 GCA_019973975.1 Trichonephila clavata | reverse complement strand
CCTCGTTCATTTTTCTTATTCTTGACTCAGTTACGTCGTCAATAACTTTTATGCAGGTAACGACAAAAAACAACAACAAAAAAAAAAACGAAAGTTTTCCTCCGAGTTATTTAGTGGAAGGTCATAAAGGATTGTTCAGGATACTTGTTTCCTCAAAATCAAAATATTAAATAAAATTACAAAATTCATTCAATTGCATTTTGATCAGTGTTTTAATTGATAACTAGAATACCCAGTGGCTTCAGGGAATCTATGCGTTTAGCGACTGAAAGTATGTACATAGTGAGTAGAAGTAGGAAAAAATCGGCTTTTTTTTTCTTTAATCCAAAATAAAACAAGATTTAAATACAGTTTTTAAGTAATGTTTTTTAATAGAATTCTGAAATTTACGCAAAAAAAGAAGAAGAAAATGAAATTACTATTTAATGACCTAATAGATGGAATTCTTGTAGATTACTGATTGTGCCCTAATGAGTCTACTGTTACAGTATCGATGATAAAAATAAAGAAAAATTCTATTCAAATGCCATTTGAGCAGGCGAGCTAAAAAAAGCTTTCAGAAAGGAATAAAAAATCCTAATACTTCAAAAATAAAATAATACACCCACTTGCGTGCAGAGAGTGAGCAGAGAGGTAACACCTAGGGCTACTCTTGCGGGCACCGCGTCCACCTTCAGCAGAAACTGACCCAACTCATAGTGACAATCATTGTGGAGGGGGCGTAGGTGTTCATGATGCTGCCGGTTAACCTTCTTACCATCCGGAAGCTTGCTAGAAGACTTGTGTAGTTTCCTATCTCAAGAAAATATAACTGGATGATTATATGATTTCAGAAATGACGATCATACAGAGCCATTATCAGAGCACATTCTAAGAAGGAAAAAAAGGTTTTATTCTTTAAGTAAGTCCGTGAGGATATAAAATACGTATCCATTTGTAAGTATATTATTTTGCTATCTTAATAATTTTTATTTTGCAATAAAGTCATTGAAATGTGAAAAGAACTTTCATTTAAGAAAAAATAGATTGATGTGAAGTGTATAGAAAGAAATGAAAAATAGTATGTAAAAATAGTCGCTCCGCCAACATACTTTTCAGTAGATCATTATTACGTTAAAATTGAATTAAAATTAAAATAAGTAATATAAAGATTTTTTAAGTCAATTCCTACTTTGATTGGATAAATAGAAGGTATATTATTAACGATTGAAAATTTGAACAAGATATATATATATATGTGGGATTTCCACATAGACGGCACTATAGAGGGCGCTGGCGACGCGAGCCACCAGCGAGCGAACTGACTAGAGGGAGATTAGCGAGCAGAGGTCTCGACGAGCAGGTCAGAGCCAACGCTGCTAAGAAAAAAGGAAAGCAACCGGGATCTAACTGGCCGTGTAGGACCAAGTGACCCGATGCTGGAAGGATAGTCACGTGAAGGTGACACATCCATCGCCTGAATTCAATAAGTGAACAGGAACTGAATAAGAACATCCATCATCTGAATGCATACACCGTTGTGAACCGTGGTGTGATATTGTTAAGTGAAAAGACTGAGAAACTATTATTGAATAAGAGAAGAATAATCGAAACGCTATCAATAATATATCTGTATAGTAGAGTGTAGTAATGTAATTGTCCACATTAAACGTTAGTATTAGTTAAAACAGAGTAATCATTGTGAATACCCCTAGAACTCCGTGTCATAACCCCACATATATATATATATATATATATATATATAGCGCAGACGTAATTTTTTCAAGGAGGGGTCCATGGTCGAAAGTCCCCCAACTCCTATCATACCTCAAGACAACACCAATTCATTTTATTGCGAATTTCTCTTCTCTGAGAGATCGTTGCGAGATTCCTTATTATGAATACTGATTCTCTTCATATGGAAACAGATGACGTACCTCCGTCACAACTAACCGACCTAGAAATATGCAAAAGACATGATGCTATTAGAAAGAGACTCGTACAACAAAAAGCACACCTCGACTTCGTTGAGCGATGCATTCCCTTGGAAGAAAAATTTTACCCCGACACCAGAGATGAGGAACTCCTGAAAAAGCGTGTGAGTGAGTGAATATTAACGTCCCACTGCTCAGCTACACGAGGGCCCTTGGTGACGGTCAGCGTAATTTTGAACCATGGTCAAGTGACGCGGACGACACCTGAGCTGGCACCCCGCTCTCCTAACTACCACACCACATTAAAGAAAGGACGTTTGAGCTCTCGACAGATTTAACGTGCATCACACCCCTACACGGTGGGTCTTCAGTGGTACTGGGATCGAACTCATGAAACGCTAGCCATGATCCGATGCCTAGACCATTTGGCTACCGCGGCCACCTCCTGAAAAAGCACAGAAAGAGCCACGATGACACCCTCGTCTGTATGGAGCACACTAGGGGTGAGTTAGCTCCGTTCCTACCCTGACCTTTACCGGATTGCCATAACCTTAAATATGTTAAAAATACCAACTCAATCACTGAAATAGCGACAAAAGTAACTGATACAAAAATCACTGAAAAACCGAGTGATGAAAATAAAAGAGTAATTGTAAAAGCAAAAACAAAAATAACAAACCCACTGATAAAGACGGCATTGTTTCCCCTTCGAAATAATAGCAAAAGACAAAAAGCCCTTGAAAATTATTCCTCAAAGAAAGCCTCTCCCATCAATCTTACTGATAAATTCGGTATCCTTGCGGGAAGCAAACCCAAAATTCCAACTCCTAGTCAACCTACGGCCTCGGCAGCCATCACCAAGATCCTCCCAGTAACGTTAAAATTCAAAGAGAACTATAACCAAGTAGTCCAAGACGTCATTAAAAAATACCCCAAGTCAGATATCAGGCTGATTGGGGAGTATCTAAAAATTTATTCACCGAACGATGATGAGCACTGCGCCATCACCACGTATATAGATGACATAGGCGAGGAGTTTTTTGTCTTCCCGCCACTATCCTCACGCCCCCAGAAAACAGTAATTAAAGGTTTACCGATATCAACTGTGATATCGGTGACATTAAAAAAGATTTAATTGAACACGGTTTTAAAGTCGATTAAGTTGCCCAGCTTACGAAAGCAAAAACGAAGTCTCAACTCCCCCTTTTCATGGTGGCGATCTCAAATCTACTGATTTCCCAGACATTTTTTCTCTAAAAAAGTTCGAGGTGGTTGGATACGCGTGTGTAAGTGGAGAGACGACTGCTTTCGCGACTCTCAAAAAGAAATTAACCGATAGTTTTCCAGTTGTGAAGAATAAATCGGAGTTAGAGGCTTAGTGTTTTTCAGCGAAGCAGTGGAGAGGTCAGGCCCCGTCGGATTTCATTTATCATTTGTTGAAAATTCATAAAACTCTGGTGTTAAATTATGATGATGAGAAATTAGTCAATCACGTTGTAATGCGACTCGAACCCCAGATTATGGACTATTTAGAGGTTCGAAACCCCACGACGAAAGTACAGTTGTTAGAGTTTGTCGATCGGTATGAGGAACGTCACAGCTGCAGAAAAACCCGGGTTCGAACAATAATTTTGGCAGACAAGGTTTGTGTATGAGTAGGAACCCAGCGGAAAGACGTAATAATGGAAATTTGAGAAATCCAGGGGTCGGAAATAGACAAAATGAGCAGAGAGGAGTGAGAAGAGGGGTAAATAATTTTTTCGTGGAGATCATCGAAATCAGGTATTCGAGAGAGGAAACCATAATAACCAAACAAATGATAGACCAGACCGATATCAACATCGTAGGATGGTTTTAAATCAGGATCCGATTGATGATTTGACCAGGCGGGGTTAGAGACATGATGATAGGACCAGTGGAAAGCAAGGAAATACGAATTTAAACTTCTAAGCGATCGGTGTTGCAGGAGGTAAGCGGTCGCTAGTTGAGTCAAATCCTCCTAACCAGATTAAACTTAATTCATTACGATTACCACCCGTTGACCTTCCGTATGTGCCGATTCTTTTGCATGACACATTTTTAAAAGCTCTACGTACGATTTCATAGAGAAATTAAGTAATATTTATTCTAAATGTAAATACAAAAATAAACTATGTTGTAACTTTTATTGTCAAATAATAAATAAATAAACATTCAATAATGCACCAAATTGTTAAAATTGTATAAAAACTGTATTAATTTCATAAAAGTCATATTTATAGATGCATTAACCTGTGTGGTCTCCTTTATCACTACCTAAGTTACATGTAGCCTCTAATGAAAAAAAGGCTTCCCATTTCTACCCTAATCTATCCTAATTGGCTCAAGTATATATCGGAAAGCCTCTAAAAAATAAAATATTTTTTTATAAAAAAATAAAATATTTTTATAAAAAAATAAAATATTTTTTAAATAAAATAAATCAGGATCTCCAGTATTATACTTTTTTAGCTTAACTCAGGAAAGAAAAGCTGAAATGGCCTTGTTTTAATAAAATTGATGCTGTCACCTTGTAAACGCAAATTAACCTCGTTATAAATTTAATAAATAAATCTGTTAAATAAGTAAAATTTTTGGTTTCCACTTGTTAAAAATTTTCTTTTAAAATTAAAGTCACGTTCTAGTTTGATGAGAGCCACATTATCATAGACCCCCACACCTCATGGACCCCCAAATTAATTTTTGGCTGACGTAGACCCCTTGGAGGTTGTCATAGACCCATGGGGGTCTATATAGACCAGTTTGGGAATCGCTGCGTTAGGCTAAAGATCACTCCAAGCATATCTCACCAGATGCACAACATTATCTTTTTGGCATTAATTTAATCGTTGGAGTTGATGTATGACCGGACTTACCCCACGATTTTCTGAGCTTTGGATTGTCATAGGGACTCCATTTTTCATTCCCCGTCACGATTCGATGCAAAAAAAAAGAACCCTTCCGATTTTGTCTCTGGAAAAGTTGTTTAAACGTGAAAAAACGGCTTTCGACATCCTTTTGCTTGAGTTCATACGGAACCTCTTTTTCTTGTTTTTGAACCATATCCATGGCCTTAAGGTATCCGACTACTTTCGACAAACTGTTTATTTAAAAAAAATGAAGATATGGAGATTTTTTTTTGTTATTTTTAGATTTGCTTAGTACATTTTAAGAAAAATATGCTAAAATTAAAAAGAGAAAAAGAAATAATTATTACTAAAATGGGAAAAGTGGGTAAAATTTTACAAAAAAAAAAAAAATAAATAAATAAATAACAAACGTGGCCCATTCTATACCAAAAGTTAATGCACAAATTTTCAAGTTTGATGTATTGCTATGTTATTCATTTCTGAAATGACCTTCAGGATAAGAGATATTGTAAATTTTGTAATAAAACAGTGATTGATAAATCTGAAAGTAAAACACTTCTACTATTATACAGAAAATACAGAAAAAATTTCAGATTATTGTTTTCAAAACTTTTTTACCAATCGCTGGCTTTGAGCATTTTTTTTTTTTTAAAAAAAAAGCACATTTCGAGTAAAACGCGTCTTAAAATATGGAATCATGCTTAAAGTAATGGTGTCTGCCTTTACTAAAACACTTGTAGTTTTTGTACTAGTGAATGGAAAATAATAAGCTTTGAATTTTTATAAAGTTAATAAGATGGCCTCTAAAATAACAAAAAATTGTCAATTTTAGGGTAGTCAGATACCTTAAGGTGGTTTGAAATCGCTTGTTGAATCTCTGCTAACGTTTCAACGAGCTTTTCTTGTGTTAGGCATGAATCTAGGTCCATTAAGAACTCCAACTCAGCATCTTCAAATGTTACTCGACTCCCTTTGCATTTTTTGTAACTGGTGTCAAAATCGCCGGAACCAGTACTCACAAGTTTTTATTGATACGGCATATTCCCCATATGCCTCACACAGTAATCGGTGTTTTGTTGGCATAAACGTTGACATACTTAAAGCACAAAAAAAGCTGTGTTGCTTACACTTCAGCAAAACGACACATACTGTTTTTTAGAGATAATATATAATGACGTTATTACACGAATACAATTACAAAGTAGTTCGATGCGATTTAATACTAGTTAAGCCATATTTTATAAAACTCTCAAAACTTATTTGTATGCCCAATATTTCACCAAGCCACATCCATAGAAAAGGCCACATTTTAGGGATTAGGGATTTGTTACAAGTAGTTCGATGCGATTTAATACTAGTTAAGCCATATTTTATAAAACCCTCAAAACTTATTTGTATGCCCAATATTTCACCAAGCCACATCCATAGAAAAGGCCACATTTTAGGGATTTGTTTGGTAGTAAATCCTGATCTGTGGTGTCAAAAGTATATCAGATCTAAAACTCATGAAAATGCCACGTCGTTAGTTACCGTATGTTTGTTAGCGGTTGTCGTTGTTTCGTGGTGAAGGATCAAAATGTGAATCCGTTGTTTCCTGGCGATCTCAGTCCTGACCTCCGGTGGTTTTAGCTGCATAATTTAATAGGAATAATGGATCGGAAATGTAATGAATAGCAGAGGCCTTCTACATAACTTCTTAGAATGGATTCATATTACAAAGAGATTCAGTTAACACACACACACACACACACACACACACACACACCACACACACACACACACACACACACACACACACACACACACACACACTGGAAGTCTTTTTTGGGATTCTGAAGGAACACTCTAAGCCAGGGGTCGGCAACCTTTCAGCTGTGGCGTGCCAAACCAACCTACCAACATGATTCAGCGTGCCAAGCAATAGCAAATATTTGAAACAATTTGATTCCCACGACAATACATGCAAAATTAGGAAAAATAGAGGTCAAAAATACTAATTTAATTATATGTTAATTATGCATCATTTTAAGATATTTATTGACATTAAAATAAACATAAAATACAACTATTACTTCAATTCAAATACAAATGTTTAATGTGCACATAAATATGTATCTTTTTAGAATTTTTAAGGGAAAACTTAAAGTATGATTGTTTTTTAATATAAATTAAAATTGTATATATATTATGCATTCCTAAAAATATTTATGAAACAAGAAACAAACAACATAAAGTATAGGTGTTCATGCAGCAAAGTTAAATAAAAAAATTTTAAATTTTAATGCGAACCTTGTTCCTGCAGAGCTCTACTTAATGTCGCAATATCAGGGGTATAGTTCGTTACTTTCAATTTGACACAGGATTCAGAATATTCAGCAGTTAAACAATTTCTTAGTGGACTCAAAATATATTTCATATGAGAAAAAATTTATTCACATAGATATGTGGAACCCAAAGCGGAAAGAAGGGCACATGCTTTTTTTCCCCAAACAATTAAATCTTTCTAGCAATGACATCCAGCAATTTAAAATAGCTGTCGATTTACTGCTAGAGTTATCTTCCAAATTTTTCCGTAACTCCTTAAACTTTGTTTTCCATAAATCTGAAGATGTTAATTCAATAAGTTCCATTTCAAAATTATCAGTTTCCATCCATTCAAAAATTGACAAATCGAATGGGATTATTAATGCGTCTATTAAATTAGGTTTGATTAGAAAAGAATATATAGGCATACAAGCTTCACACACAGTCTTTGCATCTTTTAGAAAACTCCTCCTTAAATGCTTCTACGTAAGTTTGAAGTTCATCTTTGTCTACGGTTGATGTATTTGCAAGCGCGTTAACATTTGGGAAATATTTGTAGGGACTAGTATTAATATCACGGGGAAATATATTTAATTTTGTAGCAAAGCCCTTCCAATATTCAAAGAGTTCAAGTACTGTTTGACTTTTTCCTTGCAATCCTAAGTTTAGTTCGTTGAGATGTTTAGTTATATCTATCAGAAACATCAATTTACACAACCATTCCTTGTCTAATTCGGGAAAATGTTCTCCCTTCTCATTAAGAAAAATTTTAAAGTGCTCCATACATGACAAGAACTAATTCAAGACATTACCACGACTAAGCCAAAGGACATGACTGTACAAGGGATTCCCTATATTCACTTTCCATTTATTCTATAAGAGATTTAAATTGCCTGTGTACTAATGATGATCGAGACACTATAAAATTAACTATTTTACCAACAGTATTCATTATAGAAATTAAGTGCTAATAGGAATTTTGGCAACTTAACTTTTCTGATGTATTATGCAATGGAAGTTCAATATTTTATGTCCAATATGATTTTCAAGAAGTTTGACAAATCCCCTTTCCTTGCCAATCATTGCAGGAGCGCCATCAGTAGTTACACAAAATATTTTATTTATATTAATATTTTTTCTTTCAAAATGATTTATAAATGAAAAAAGAATATCCTGCCCTTTAATTGTACCAGACAGAGGAATCATACTGCATAATTTTTCACAAATTCGATTTTTATCACAATATCTTGCAATTACTGCAAGGCGTGCAACATCATTCACGTCTTTACTTTCATCAAGAACAATTCTAAATGCAACAGTTTCTTGTAAACCTGAATTTTGTTTCACAGTTACATTTTCTGCCATTTATGTTATTCTTCTTTCAACAGTTCGCGCTGAAGCAGGTATTTCTTGAATTCGGGATAATATTGTTTGCAAGTTAGGTAAATCGCTGAACAATATTTCAGCACTTTTTAAAAATGTGTCCTTTATATGTTCGCTATATGTAAAAGGTTTTCCTTTGGCTGCTAAACAATGAGCAATGACGAAACTACATTCTGTCGCTTTTGGTTTGACTCCAATTGTTTGACACAAAAATGCAATTTCCTTTTTATATCCAGAAACAGCTCTTTCTAAAAAACTTCACATTTCTCATCAGAATTCTTAAATGTGGTCTGGTGTTTAGTTTGAAAATGTCTTTGTATACTTGACGTACGACATACGACACTTTCGCGACTTAGCACACATACAGCGCGATCTTTTTGTTGTATGAATCCAAATTCGTTAGTCCAAAAATCTTGGAAATCGCGAAAATCAAGCTTTCTTTTTTTAGTCGCCATTTGATCCAATATGTAACTATTAACTGTCACAATAATGAAACAAAAAATATACAAATTTTCACAATAAAACTAACACACAACGCGACAAAGTTAAAAGTAACCAAAAAATCACGTCGCGCATCAAACTATATTTAACTTTCGACTGAATTCATACTCGGTATTCGTATATCGGCGCGACTAATAGAAAACATAAAAAAAAGGTGCTCTAATATCTATTCTTATTAGCTTAATTCACTCCAAAAGTAAAACATAAAATAATTATGACTTCTTTGGCACAACACTCAAAAAATTATATTTGCTCTTAATATTTAGTTAAAAAGGACTTTTGTTATGAAGTCTGATTCACTTGCCTAATTAACCCACAGCATTTATTTTTCATCGAATTTATTTCCAATCCAAATTAAATATGTTGATAGAATAACTATTTTTGTTTAATATATTTACGATGGAAAAAGTCTATTAAGCAGAATTTTGATTTATACCTAAGACATTTGTTTTTTTTCTTTTTCCGTCGATGCCCAAACTTTTGGTGCGTAAAAGACAAACTACTTAGTACTTTTTTATCCACAGAGCCGTGATGAATGATTCTTAATTTTGCAAGTATTGCTCAATATTTTTTATTTGTGTTGAATATTTATTGCTAATAGTAAGTCACATTTAAACAGAAGATGTTTTCTTTTACATATAACACACAAACTAACTACAAGCAAGCTGATTCAGCAGAATCGTTTTATGGCAGAGAATCGAAAGTGAAAAATAAACCTTTATATAAAAATGCACGAGGGGATGAAAGGAGAGACAAAACGATGTAGCTTTATATATAGTATAAATCTTATAATTTTGTGGAGTGGTGGCGTGCCACTGGAAATTGCTCTGCGTGCCATATGTTGCCGACCCCTGCTCTAAGCCCTCCTCAATGACGAAAAAGGTCTCTGTAATATAATAGAGCAGCTATGAGTGCCCGGTAACTGAGTGGTTAGTGCATCGCGCTACCACACCACAGGTCCGTGTTTCAAACCCCGGGCTGGGCAAGGTTGACTCAGCTTTTCATCCCTTCAGTGGAATGATAAATGAATACCGCGCTTTTGTTTGGGAACTTAACACTGGGGGTTTCGCGTCAGATTGACCACTTAACCGGAACATCTGCTCATGCACCTGGGGGCCCAAGGTCACGTATACTAAGTTGGCTCTCATGGGCTGTTGTGCCACAGAGTTAAGTTTCGTTGGAATATGTTGTTGGTATCGGATCGTTTTTCAATCTAAAAGAATGTGTGCCATGAAGAATTTAGTATCAACGTTTGAGGTAAAGTATACAAATTTTTTGATAAGGGGTAAGTGCTTGTCGAATTTAGCAAAAAAATTTAGAAATAAGCTGGTTTTTCAAAAAAAAATATTCGTATTGCGATGATATAAGTGTCTCTTTTAGGAAAAATCAAGAATCTATTTTCGAAAAAGAGGATTTTCTGCCATTTATTAAAAGGATTTTAAAATAATAGTATAAATATTGTTTTCAGTATCCTATGCATAATAAGTTTATGAAGTAACAGGTTACTTTTAATTTCGATCAGATTTTATGTGGACGAAGTGCAAAGGAATAACTATTTATCAGTTACTTCTGATTAATACATCAGTTGTTTTTGTGGTGGTGTTAGTGAAGTGATAATGATCAGATTGAGAATGAACAAAGACAGAATTTCATGGAATTTTTCGATCAAACTGTTTCAATAGATCAACATACTAGAGAGTTTCACACAATCTTATTACTTTTATGAAAATCTTATTGGAATAATCAAATGAGAAAAAAAGAAATTTCAGTGGAAAGAAAAAACTTCTGAATGGTTGAAAACACTTTATTTTAATAGTAAAAAAAAGAAGTTACATAAATAAACAGAAGTTCTGTAATAGGAGGGACACCAAGATAAATCTTTTTAATAATGGAAAAATTACTCTGGAGTCAATTTTTACCAATCGAAGGGCCAGTTCGAAGGAAGAAATACTTTTATTATTATTACTGCTAAATTTTCTAAATTCTTACATATTATATTTCCATTCTTGTAAGTTTAATGGCTTCATCATAGTTAAAAATGACAAGTCTTAGGGGGGAATTGAGAGAGAGATAGAGAGAATGGTACTCTTCGTTTATTACATACATCACTTTACATGATGAAATAGTGCTGCCATCTTTTAATAGGTATGAAACTGAGTAACAATGCATTTGAAAAATAACTATTATAAATATCTTTAAATGACTGAAATATTATTGAAGTTTTTTGAAAAGACAATTAAAAATGTTAGTTCTAATCTTAATCTGAAAATTTTCACCTTCTGCAAATACTTCTGTTATGGAATGAGCTGTTGGATGACTTAGGAAAAACTGCAGTGGCTCGGATTTTCTCATCATCTTGATGGAACTCATTCTGTCTCCGTACTGGCTATCCCCAATCCATTTTAAGACGGCTACAGAATCGGACGAAGACACTGAAAGATCAAAAGTGGACGCATGTAACAAAATATTATTTTCAGGGAAAGTGAAAATTTTTTCGAGACAGACATATATGTAGAATTGTATATAGTAATATCAAGGTTTCAAACCGTAATTTTTTTCGTTCCAGGGTACAAATATATACATATATATATATATATATATATATATATATATATATCGGTTCAGTTACGATTTTCGCTCGGTTTTCAGTTCAGTTCTGAATGAATAATTTCCTTTTATGTATATTCTTATTTGTAATAAAAATATAATTCTATCACATACAAAAAAATGTAATGTTATCAAAATTTCAAAGATTTTATTCTTTTTTATATTGGTACACTATGTAAATTGATACAATTATCCATCATAAGCAATACCAACGGTGAATAGAGAACGGCAAGCATTGACATTGTTATTCATTATCAAAATCGCATTTGACAGCTAGGTTTATGATTGTGTCTATTATGTGGACCCTCGTTACCTGACTTTCCGCTCATATTGTGCACTTGCCTTTGCAATAATTTTGTAAGAAAAATGTATTTATTCATTTAACATATGAAAACTGGTGAACCGAAAAAAACCGATATCTATTTTTTGGTTCAGTTCCGGTTTTTGCTCCGAACAAAATAACTGTTTTTTTTCGGTTTTAGGTTCAGTTTTGGTTCGAAGCCCTGGTTTACACTATGTAATTAAAATTCATTCCGACAATAAAGCAAAGATTTATTTTCCTTCAAATTAGATTTCTGTAAAGGCTTTGTAATCAGGTACGTGCATTACTTAAAACAGAATTTTTTTAAAAAATTTACTTTTGACTAAAATGTTTATAAAATTGTGAACAAACATTTATTTGTCTTATGTTTATTTGTACAGAATTTTCACTTTGTTACGATCTCGCAATCTGTTATTTAAGAAGCGTTTAAAGTATATCCCTTACAAATATTGCATCTAGATTTTCAATTTGTGCTGCCATCTATTGAAATAAATACTAAGCAATATTATTCACTCGCAATATTGTGAAAATACAAAGAAAATTTAGGTTTGTCTAACGATTATGACTCTACAAAAACCAAACGTTTTTTCATAAGATATTTACAAAGGAATGTACAGTGTATCTGGAGTAAAATAAAAAATAACTACATGCGATTCTTCAAAGCATTTACTTACTCAGGGAAACAAAAAATACGCACTCCTGTGAATCGAACGGATAGTTTTCAAAATTCATGAGACATTCTGCTTTAAATGAATACCTAAAATAAATATTTATATTTTAGTATGTTTCTTTATTTTTAATTGAATTTTTGCTTACTTTGCACTCAAAAGCAACTCCAGGACAAGTGACGAGAAGGACACATGAGATGGCAGCCTACGCCAACGTAACGACAGATTTAACGAGCATCAATTTTCTTTAAATGCAGGTCTTTAGTGACACCTGGACATGAATCCATAACTCGACGGGGGAAAGAAGTGGACACGAGGTTGTGATTACAATTGCTATGATACTATGACCATATTTTTATTCCTGAACATTAGAATACAATGAATTAACTTAGCAAGTTGGGAACTTTTAACAGTCCAGTAACCAAGAGTATTTGTCTTTCATCTATTCAAATGCAATTGATCATTATTGTAACTTATTTACTTACAATTATATTTATCAGGAAAGAGCTCCTTTCCATATTAAACGTAACACAGAAGTTGCAGTTGAAACAGAGTCACATGCCTGTATTTCTCGTTGATCTTAGGAGCAAAAATATGAGAAAATATCTTTATCTGGCCTAAAGACCAAAAGAAAAATATTTACGCGATATGAATGCGTTTCCAGTCATTTTCCTTTTTAAACAAGGTACGAGTATCAAAATGTTTCAAATTTTACATCTCAATTCGATTCGCAATTCTTTTTTATTATAAGATCATTAGATCTCGAGCTTTCGGCATCACGTGTTGGAAGCTAATAAACAGGAAACTTACACCAACAAATAATACAAGGTTGGGGAAAAACAGCTAAAAAGTAAAAACAAAGTACCGTATTTACTTGAGTATAAACCTTCATTGATTCTAAGCATCTCCAATTCTTTACACTCTTTGGAGGGGGGAAAACCGAGTAAAAAAAGGTTCATCAATAATCAATACTTAAGCAATTTTTAAAAAAAAATAATAAGAAATAATACAAATATAATAATTTATTTATTTTATCAGACTTAAAAATTTCCAAATACATACATGAACCTATAATTACTCTAACCGTTAGTTATCCTTAAAAATAATTCCTCGCTACCATTGCCACAGCTGACTTCGGAATTGGTGTCGGTAGCGCCATTTTCCCACACGGTGTCGTCTTTCGCGCCATCCAATGCATTTGTTATGCAACATTTTTAAAAGAATGTATTACAGAAGAATGTAAGCGGATTATATATATATTAAAGACTGTTGAACGTTTGCATACAAAAATTATATCACTTTGCTTACTCCATCGACGTATATTTGTTTCATTCGTGTCAAGTTTAGATGGCGTGGTGTCGCCTATACGCATTCTAGCGTTCTTGAAAACGGTTATTTTTCCTTTTTTGTGAGAAATGACATGACGGTGGCAGCGATATAAACATTAAGTTTTAAAAATTCATCATGTTTTATGTATGCTTCGGCATGTGTACTTATGATGTCTTAAAGTGCCAAATGAAATATGATTTGATGTTAACTGGAACTGAAACACTCTTCCACAAAACCGGTCAAAAAGTATAAACACATGGCTAATTCTGGTACCATATATATCGTAAGATCGGCGCTCAGTGTCATATAACTATTATACTCGTATTACGAGTTTTAATTAAAGCTACTTTTTTTAAAACAGAAGAGAAAAAACAAGTTATTAAGCTTCCGTTTAGTTACTATTCTTTTTGAAAGCTCCGAAAGTTAGATTTTTTTCCTTGGAAAATTTTAGGGATGTCTACGAGTAAGGTTAAAGAGTAAAACTCAAAATCTGAGCCCTTTTAGATTTTGAGTTATCTACCAATGTTACGTTCTTGCTATCTGAGAGAAAGCAGTGTGTTTATAATGTTTATTTGTATCTGTGTAAAATCCTTTTTTTTTCAGTTAAAAGTACGTTTCATATTTTATTTCTTAACTGTGAAATGATAAATGTGGATAAATGCGTTACAATACCACAAATTTATGAAAACTGGAGCAGTATTTTGTCTGAAAATGTGTTCCATGTTTGGATCAGGTTATTTGAGGTCAGGATGAAATTTTCTAAGATCCTGTTGTAACGGGTCTATCCGCGTTTTTCCTAACAATCCTCTTGGGGAATAACTTTCTTTAAATACTATTTAATTGAAAATTTCCTTCCGAAGAAGAAGACGCAGTCTTTGTAAATTACGTCATGTATTTAAGTGTTAGCTTTCGGGTTCGAGAAGGAGAGCATGAAGATTATGAAGATTAAAGTAAGATAAAGTAAATCTAGGTGAGAGCACTTCGTAGATTATCTGATTAATATTAAGATTGACGAATGGGTCAATTAGTTGTTAAATTAGATTCGGTCGGCTTAGATTGGATAATTTGCGAAGTTATCTTCAAATATAAGATGGTGTATTGCTTGGACGTACTAAGTGTAAGTGATCCGATTTACTATCTCGTCCACTTCGCGATTGATCCCATATTTATCAATTGGTGCATTTATTAACTTGAGTTATTGAATCTGTGTCGTTGTTGAGAATAGCAAATAAATTATGCTGTTTTGACCTATGGCTAGTTTTCCTTCTTACTTTCACACGCTAATGGATGGGGATAGCCCCTCCATTACACTGTCTTGTCTATATACTTAACTTGGGCATATGCGAACACTTTTATTAGCAATTTTGTATAAAAAAAATATAAGGTACAGAAAAAAATTTTTTTTGACTGTTTCTTTTTGGTTAATTTTCTCCGTTGTTAAGTTACAATTTGTGATGAAACTATGAGCAAGGGAAAATTGACCAATACCTAGATGGCTGCATTAGACAAGTAATCATAGTCACGAACTCGTGGCTGTCGAATCGTGAATTCAAGTCCTGGTGCCAATGAAGACTCGCTGTGTAGAAGGGTTGATGCATGTTAAATCCATCGTGGCTCAAAGTATTCACGTTGCCATGGTGTGGGAGTTTGGAAAGGGAAGTACCACCTCAGGTTTATTCGTCCTCACTTGACTGAGACTCAAAATTACAAGGTGCGTCCCCAATAACCCTGGTGTTGCTTTAGAGTGTAACGTTAATAAAAAAAATCCTCATCACTCCATTACCTAGTTGACATAATAATGGCGCCATCTGGCAGTATTTTGACCAATGTGCAGGGTGATACTCTTTCATAATTTTCTATAACTTTAGCTCTCTCGAAAAAAATGTCTGGCGTCCAGATATAGTGTCGACATTTTTCGTATATGATGGTGTATTCGCTTTTCGTTCTGCCTCGGTATTTGTGCAAATGGAGGCGACTGTCGTTCCATACACTTGACACAAAAGCATGAAGGCGGAAATCCTGCAAAGACATGAATGATGCGTTTCACTAACGGAAGAATAATTTGAAAGAAGTAAATTTGATTAGTGTTTAAATTTAAAGTAACTTGAAAAATAACTATATTTGTTTCAGATATCGTAATTGCAAAAAAATCTTATTTCTTCTACTAATTCTTGGATATGAAAGTGTAAACTATCTGTACTGAAATAATCAACATAATTTATTAATTAACTTTTTCACCTTTTAAAATTCAATGTACTAACTCTCTCTCTCTCTCTAAGAAGCTTTTTTAAATCCTGAAAAATTTATTCTTTGAAGAAAGTATCTTTGATTAGAAATTATTTATTTATAACTCTATATCTTCAATGTTCGAAATTACAATCAGGTTTTCAAAAAGTAACTGTTTTGAACCTTTTGCATTTAATTGCATTTCAATATTTTTTGAAATTTTTTTATTTTTAATAAATGTAACAGAGAGGGTGGTTTCTAGGGGTATGTTGAATAAAAGAGACGTTTACGTTTAAGGAGATTTAATGACAAATCTACAGGGTTGTTAAACCTGACTAGGCGCGCTGCTGGGAAAAGTAAGTGCGCTACTTCTCCCGCTTACATCCGGGGGTACAGAGAGTGGCGCTGGTGGCGCCTGAGCGTATACAACACTCGTCCATCCTGATGTGGTCAGTCCCCGACTTGATACCTACCATATTAACTTTTTGGGTCCACTCCCAAGTACCAACAAAAATTACAAATATATCTTTACTGTCATCGACGCATTAACCAAATTTCTGTGGATTTATCTTGTAAAATCTCCTTCAGCTCACGATGCTTTAGACAAATTAAAGTTACAACAAGTAACCTTTGGAAGTCCCAGACGAATAATTTCCGACAAAGGAACAGCATTACAGAATTTCAGAAATTTTGTCAGGATGAAGATATCGAGTTAATTTCAATCACAAAAGGTCATGCAACGTTAATACCAGTCCTAACAAAGCTTTCACTTGAATATCCCAATAAATGGTATAAACACGCATCATCAGTTCGGCGAATAATTAACAGCACTGTATCCATAGCCACCGAATATACACCATTTGAACTTTTAACAGGCGTCAAAATGAAAAATAAAGATGACATAAAAATCAAAGCCATTCTCGAGGAAGAAAATTTCCAATTATCTTTACAGAATAAACAACAAATGAGAGAAGATGCCAAATCCAATATTCTGAAATTACAAGAACAAAGTAGACCACACTACAACAAACATCGCAAAGAAGCAAGAAGATACAAAGAAAATAGGAAGACAAGAAGGTCCGAATTTGTCATCCACATCTGCTGATCTGATGAAACCATGGGACTATCCCTAACACTTTTCTTTCCAGAACTAATGACTTTATTTTTTATTTTTATTCTCAAAGAAATTTGAACTTTAAAAATTTGTTTAATCTTTTTTTAAATTTTTTTTCTTTTCTTTTCAATTGTAAATATTTGTATAATTTTTACTTGCACATTTTCTAGCCTAGTCGGGGATGGTAAGCGCACGTTCAAGTGAATGAAAAAATAAATTATAATTTTCAGGTTTACAAGGAACTGGCATACTAAGGGTCTTAAAGGATTTAATGAGACTTTCTAAAAGGTTAGTTGACGGTGTTTCGAATGTTACAGTAGTATTGTTTGAATTATTAGAATTTATAGCGGAGTTAATATAAGCAAGTTCAATTTCTTTTTCAAGTTGAATTATTTTTTTTTGGCCGTTGAGTAAATTATGCTTAATTTACTCGTAGATGAACGAAAACATGCAGAACTAGAAAAAAAAGAAGCCGAGCAAACGGCAAAAAAAATAATTCAACTTGAAAAAGAAATTGAACTCGCTAAACTCCGCTATAAGTTCTAATAATTCAAACAATATTACTGCAACATTCGAAACACCGTCAATTAACCAACCTGACTAGGCGCGCGCTACTGGGAAAAGTAAGTGCGCTACTTCTCCCGCTTACATTCAGGGGTACAGAGAGTGGCGCTGGTGTTGCCTGAGCGTATGCAACATAAATTAATATTCATTCCGAATTTTATTAATTACATTTAATTAGGATACAGTTATTCAATAATTTACATAGATTATCATCTAAAACAGTTTTTCATATTGTTTAATTAAATCGTATTTTCCTTTGAACAAAGCGGAAACTTACCAAAAAATTCATTTAAGATGTAACTAAAGTATTTTCATCAAAATAGAGAATGCTTTTTACCAAAACAAAAGGAAAAATATTTTCCTTTAGTGTACACACACACACACACACACACACACACACACACACACCACACACACACACACACACACACACACACACACACACACACACACACACACACACAAAACAACACACACACACACAACACACACACACACACACACACACACACACACACACACGAGGGGTTTCAAAAAGAAAGGCCTCTTCAAAGTTAATGTTTATTCAGAAAATTAAAAAAAAACTAAGCACACAATGTAGGAAATCTCAGGAACAGATTACTTTTCTACATAATCACCAAGCTAAAAGAAGCATTTGTCTCATTGTTGCACCAAACCATCGAAACCAGCATTGTAGGATCAGCGTCAAGGTTGTGCCACAAACTTCAGCTTGGATCTGAAAGCTTTCTGTTCCTCAACACAGTTTCTGAAATGTTGACCTCCCAAGTGTTATTTTAAAAGTTCGAAGAGATAGAAATTGCTTGGTGCGAGGTCGGGGCATGGTGCGGTGGACGGGCTTGGTTACCCTGCTTTTTCTTCATCTCACACATTTGTTCCGCCTTTGTCAAATTCTGTGCAACAAAACTACACGTTTTCGTGACATAAGAATTGAAAGGTTAACTTTTACCTATTGCCAATGAATTTCCGCTGGAGAAATTTTCTTTAAGGGCAAAAATCGTATCACACAAAGACTTAAGTTAGGAATATAATTTAATTTATTACTAAAAATAACTGAATCATCTAGGTATTTAAAAATATGCTTTGATTTATTGCCTATATTTTCATTTTCATAAAAGTGAAGATAAATATTATCTAGATTATTACTTGCAGGCCCTCCTTGGTGCAGCCCCTTAATTTGTTTAAAATAAAAATCATTGTGAAAAATATAGGTTTCTTTTAATACTAATTGAATAATTATATTGTAATTTTCATATTTTATTAATTTATTTATAGAATATTTAACATAAATTTCTTTGAGAACTTTAACCAAATCTTCTCTATATATAGAATAAAAAAGATCTTTAAAATCACACGAAACTATGGATAAAGTTAATCTTCTTACCTTTCATTAGAGTAACTAAGTCTTTACTATTTTTAATAATTATGGAAGTATTAGAAAGATGGTCTAACGTATCCTGTATTATTTTTTGTAATATCTTACCAGGTTTTGTGATCTTTTAAAGCCCTTATAGTTACTGTTCGAAATTTAATGGGGTTCATATGGAATTTAGGAATGTGAAAAATGTGCGATATATTTACTTCTAAAATATTCAAACCCAATTTTTTATGATATGCAGAGGTACGGTTAATTATTTCTTTTACATCATGTGCAGATTTTATAAATGCATTATAGTTATGAAAGTGACTTAAGTGAGTTAAGAATATTATAATAGTAACTTTAGCGAACTATTGTAAAATCACCAGGTACCTTATGTACATAAAAATTACAAAGTCTTTTGTAGATCTAAAATTGCTGTTTAATATCTTTGAGAGTAAAACTGTTCTCGATTTTATAGTTATGAGTCATTAGTTCTTTGAGTACTTTGACTTTAAATTCATAAAAAAACTTCCAGCGGATATCCATATTTAATAGTTAACTTGGTCACAAACTTTTCAATATCATTATTAAGTAGCTTTTTAATAACTATTTAATTATTTGGAAATCACGTCTCACGAGTCTGTACCTTTATTCATATTTTCCTCAGTACATAAACTTTAACAATGCTTAAGTCTTCTGTACAACGTGCTTATGATGTTCATTTATAAATTCAGAATAATTATGACAGTTATATACTCTACTAGCTGTTACCCGCCCGCTTCGCTGGGTATTTCATGATGTTTTATAAATTTTTACTGCTTATATATATGTATAAATTATTGATATCTAAGTCCTAGCATTAAGAATTCGATTGAATTGAAAAATATACATATACCTGTAACTGTTACCTGTTGATAAAAAAAAAGGGGGCAGAACTCATCTAATTTATATTTTCTAAAAATCTCTAAAATTGAAGCATAGAATGATGTTTGCTCTTTCGTAACTCAAAAACCAAGTGGATTCCCACAAAACCAATTTTCGGTGGATCTCTACTCCGTAAATTGAACATGCAAGCCAAATTTCAAGTCTAAATCTAACAGAAAAAAACAAAAGTTTTAATATCAATATCCCCGTAATCCCGTTGAGAGCCGTTTTCCAAAATTACCGCTCTTAGCGGATTTCAATTCAACAAAAGAAAAATGCAAACCAAATTTCATTATTATAGTCCTTGTAGCTCGAAAAAAGTAATTTTTTTTGTCAATACGTCCCAGTAACCCCCTGCAACCCCCCAGAACTTGATTTGCTTAAAATTTATTCTTAGTGGATCCCTATTCAACAAAAGAAACATGCTTAACAAATTTCAAGTATATGGGTCTAACAATTAAAAACAGGAATTTTTTTCTGTAACTCCTCTTGACCCCTTGCAAACATCTTTGGGGGGTCAATTTTCATTTTACTCTTTGTTAGAGGAACTCTATTTCATGAAAGGAACATGCCTACCAATTTTCAAGCAGGATGATCAAGTAGTTTAAAAATGGAAATATTTATCGATTACGCCTCTTAATCTCCCGAAATTAAACTTGGTAGTTGATATTCGCAAAACCCATTTTGCAGCGGTTCTCTACTTAACGAAAGGAATCTGCTTATCAAATTTCAAGACTGTATGTCGAGCAGTTTAAAAACGGGGATAATTGTCTATAACGCCACTTGAGCCCCCGCAATGCCACTTCTGGGTCTGTTTTCACAAAACCTATTTTGTAGAGGAATTGCACTCTATGAAAGGAATCTGCTTAGCAAAATTTGAAGACTGTGCGTCCAATTAAATAAAAATGCAAAAAAAATATCAATAACGCCCCTTGAACCCCCGCAACACCACCTAGGGTTCGATTTTCACAAAACACATTTTGCAGTGTATTTCTATCCTATGAGAGGAATCTGCTGACCAAATTTCAAGACTGTGAGTCTAATAGTTTAAAAAAAGAAACAATTATTTATATCTGCCCTTAACCCCCCGCAACACCCCTTGGGGGTCAATCTTCTCCAAACCCGTTTTGTACCGGATATTTACTCCATGAAAGAAATATTCCTACCAATTTTCAAGCAGGTAGGTCAAATAGTTTAAAAACGAAAATATTTATCTCTTACGCCACTTATTCCCCTGCAACGCCACTTAGAGGTATGTTTTCACAAAACCTTCTTATAGCTGATCTCTACTCTATGAAAGAAATCTCTTTATCAAATATAAAGACTGTGCGTCTAATAGTTTAAAAATGGAAATAATTATCTATAACGCCCCTTAAGTCCCCTCAACGCCACTTGGGGGCAATTTTCACGAAACCCATTTTTAGCGTATCTCTACCCTATGAGAGGAATCTGCTTACTAAGTTTCAAGACTGTACGTCTAATAACTTAAAAATAGGAATTTATAACGCCCCTTAAACCCCCCGGCCCCGCAACACCCCTTGGGGGTCAATTTTCCCAAAACCCATTTTGTAGCGGATGTTTTACTCCAGGAAAGAAACTTACCTACCAATTTTCAAGCAGGTAGGTGAAGTAGTTTAAAAACGGATATATTTATCTATTACGCCCCTTAATCCCCCGCAACGCCACTTAGAAGTCTGTTTTCACAAAACCCGTTTTGTAACTGATCATTATTCTACGAAAGGAATCTATATATATATATCAAATTTAAAGACAGTGCGTCAAATAGTTTAAAAATGGAAATAATTATCTATAACGCCCCCTAAGACCCTGCAACGCCACTTGGGGGTCGATTTTCAGCAAAATCATTTTGTAGCGGATCTCTACTCTCCGAAAGGAATCCGCTTACCCAATTTCAAGATTGTACATCAAGTAGTTTAAACATGGAAACAATTATTATTAAAGCCCTTAACCCCCCGTAACGCCCCTTGAGTTTCGAATTTCAGAAAATCCTTTCTTAGCTGATGTCTACTCTATCAAAGGAACATGTCTACCAAATTTCAAGTCTGTAGGTTGAATAGTTCCAGAGATTTCGTGATATAGTCAGTCAGTCAGTCAGTCAGTCAGTCAGTGAGTGAGTCGCTTTTCTCCTTTATATATATAGATTATAACTATTTTTCAGTTTATAAATTTGTTGTAATTAAGGATACATCTATCGATTTCTTATTATATTTACACTGGTGTGCAAAAATTAAGGACGAAGTCGAAAAAATTAGCATATCAGCTGAACGAAGAGGCAGAGCGGACAGAAAGACCAATTAGGAGATTAAGTGAGGTGATGTACGGTAGCACATGCGCAGATATGCAGGCAGATGTAATGGGGGAGTGTCTGAGTAGTAAAGCATGTTGTCGGTGTAAGATTAGTATTTCTGGCAAAGAGATTGCACACCGTATAACAGTTAAAATCACACCGAGTTGTTGCCTCAGCGAGAAATGGCGAATAATCAATCTGTTAGACGACATCTGGATGCTTTTACCCGAGGTCGAATCATTGGGAAGTTGGAGGAAGGTCACAGTGTGACAGGTGTGGCTGCAGAGTTCGAAATTGCTCACAACATCGTTTCACGACTTTGGAGACAATTTCAAACTACAGGAACAGCTATCCGGGGGTTCAGTAGTGGTCGTCTACGAGGAACCACACCCGCAGATGACCGGTATATTGCCTTACAGGCCAGAAGAAACAGGCGGCAGACAGCGGGAGAAATCGCTAGACACACGACACAGGCGACTGGACGACCGATATCGCGTTTTACCGTGGCCAGAAGACTGCACGGTGGTGGTCTGTTTGCACGACGCCCTGTACGGTGTGTACCTCTAACGCCTGCCCATCGGAGAAGGCGTTCTCTGTGGTGCCGGGAATACCGGAATTGGAGAGACAATGAATGGGGACGAGTACTCTTTACAGATGAGAGCAGATTCAGTCTGAGTAGCGATTCTCATCGCATACTCATCTGGAGAGAGCGGGAAGCCGCAATCATCCCTCGAACATCATTGAAAGGGACAGGTATGGAGGTGGCGGTGTTCTCGTTTGGGAGGCATCATGCTTGTAGTCGTACAGACCTTCACATCTTCGACGCAGGTTCAGTCAACGGGACCCGTTATTGTAACGAGATTCTTCTTCCATATGTGCGTCTTTTTTAGACGCGCTATGGGTCCGCAGTTCCTTTTCATGGTCGACAATGCACCATGTCATCGCACAGTAGCTGCCGAACAGCTTTTAGAGAGTGAGGATATTGAACGTATGGATTGGCCGGCACGATCTCCGGATCTCAATCCCATCGTGCATGTATGGGATTTTCTAGGCAGACGCTTGGCAGCTCGTACCTTACCACCAGTAACGATTCCGGAGCTTCGATTGGCGCTGCAAGACGAATGGGCAGCAA
>BMAO01037555.1:0-27818 GCA_019973975.1 Trichonephila clavata | reverse complement strand
CACAACTGGTGTATTTTACACAATATTCAAAGCTTGTTTCATTCAAAAATTTTGGAATGCAGAGATTTCATTTATTTATTTATTTGCCAAAACGGATAGTCTGTAACTATTTTTAGCGACATAAAATATTTTCCTTAGCAAAGGGAGTGAGTGAATATTAACGTCGCACTGTTCAGCTACACGAGGGCTTTTGGCAATGGGACTCGTAATTTTGAACAAAGGTCAAGTGACGAGAACGACACCTGAGCTGGTACCCCTCTCCTAACTACCACACCAACGGAGGACGTTTAAGCTCGCGACAGACTTAACGTGCATCGCCCCCTACACGGCGGGTCTTCAGTGGTACTGGGCTCGAACTCATGACACGCAAGCTATTATCCGATTCTTTGACCACTTGGCTACTACGGTCACTTTGTAAAGGGAGAGTGAGAGTGAAGGTATGTTGCCCTAGAAAGCTGTACTAGGGTTTTGGCGACTGACCTGGTAATTTTGGACCATGGCCAAGTGACGAGGACAACACCTGAACTGGCACCTACCTTTCCTGACTTCCACTTTACGACAACGAGAGGATATTTAAGCCCCGACATATTTAGCTTGCATCGGCACTCTCTGTACGACGGGTCTTCAGCGGTAATAGGTTCGAACTCTTGACATGCCTGACGAGTCCGATAGGTTGACCACTAGGCTACCACGGCCACTTGAGTTAGTAAAACTATAAAAGAGAGAGATATGAAAGAGAAAAGCCTTTGCTTAATATTCTAAATACATCTATTGGATCTATGAAAATTATTAACAAATATTTAATTCTTTTTAATCATTTTTTCTTTCGAAACGGATTTTTAAGATTCTCAAACAAGTGAAAAGCTGGGGGAAAAGATTTTCTTATCTAATACATAAAAAAACATGAAAGTATTGTGAACACATGTTTTTTATTTAAGGAAAAGTATATATAGAATCAGCACACCAATTACAGTTTATCCTCCTCAGTTCTCTCTTTTAGTATCGACACCTACTAGCCACAACAATAACAAAAATACAGAACGTCTCCTTCCTTATCCTAAATTCTAAGATGATTCGGAACAAAACTTTCGCTTTGAAGACTGTTCTAAATTGCTCAAAGAAAAAACGATTTTCGTTCTCATTTTCTCAAAAGTTCAGATATTAGTATAGAATCCCGTTGAGTTTGGTCTGAGAATGGAGGTAAACATAGCTCTGAGCCTGAGGAAATGAAAATTCTGTTCCATAAAACAACTATGGATCACATGTTGTAAGTATTATGATTTGCCGTTATTTCTGTTACAGATATAAAAAAAAACTTTAATAATTTGATTTTAAAATATTAAATTGTTTTACATTAGTTTCAGCACTTATTGTTTTTAATAATAATTTAATTATATAACGTTTGGTTATCACTTTCAAATCTTATTAATCGTAGATATTTCACAATTAAGTTCGAAAAACATTATTGTATGTTTTATTTAAATGGCTTATATAGAAGTCAATTTTATGTTTATGCCTATAAACATGGCTTCGAACCTAAAACCGGATAAAAACGTTATTTTGGTTGGAATGAAAACCGGATCTGAACCGAAAAAAACTGTTACTATATCATAAGAATCCACCGACTCGGGCGGGGTCGAACCCGCATCCATGGGTACAGAAGGCCAGCGACAAATCGACCACGCCACCCGGATGGCTAACAAAGATTAATTAATGATTACTTTACGAGACGTTTTTTAAAATTAAAATGTGGTACTTTATAAAAACACAATGACAGGATGATATGTGAAACTTAATTTGATGATTTCTTGATTCGAAACCCTCAATGCAGAGAGGGCTGATGCATGCTAAACCTGTTCAGCTCAAAGTTCTCTCGTTAGCGTGGTTGTGATAGAGGGGATGGGTACCAACTTAGGTGCCGTTCTCGTCATTTGACTGAAGCTCAAAATTACAAGGTCCAGCGCCAATTGCCCTCTTGTTGCTTTATAGTGCAACGCCAATATAACCCTCTCTCTATTTCTTTGATTTGAAGAAATTGCGTCATTAAATTTTGCATTCTACATGAGAATTTTTTTAAATTCATCTATATATAATCTTCTTTGAAAGGCACAACATCCCTGAGGGGACCAAAGCTTTCTCAAAAACCCCTTCCAATCCGATCTCTGCTTAGCAACAATTCTCCGATTAGTCTCTCTTAAAACTTTAAATTTGTCCTCCATACAATCAGCCCATCTCAATTTGAGCCTACCCCTATATATGTATATAGTTCTAGTTCCACTATATATAATCATTAAAGAAATATTTTTTAAAAAGGATTATCGTCAAATGATATTAAAAATCAAAATATCAGGGCTTCGAGCCGGGACTGAAACGAAAACCGTAAACAGGAAAAAACCGTTAAATTAGTTGGAACGAAACTCGGCCGAAAAAAAAAATATCGCTTTATTTCGGTTCGATATATCTTCAGTCATTTTGTTCCTGTGTAACCAACTTATAAATATTTTCTAAGTTAACGTCAACTGTACAATTATCATTAGCATGCACATTGGTTCTCTATTTCCTGTTTTGATGTTCACTAGTACTTTTCTATTTCAGTTTCTCGGGAAACTACTTGTAGAAGCTAGATTTTAATTCAGTTGAATGAACTAGATGATTTTTCAAAGAAAAGTATAAGTTTGAGTTATATTTTTCGCATCTCACCACGGATGTGTGTATAGACTGTTTAAATAGACAAACCAATCATGAACCTAGTTGTCAAATACAATTTTGATAATGGATAACAATGCGAATGCTCACCGCTCGTATCGTGCATGCTAGTTAATTTTATCAATTAACATAGTGCGCCAATTAAAAAAGAATAAAATCTAAATTTTGATATAGGATCGCATTTTTAGTTTGATAGAACTATATTTTCAGCTCAAATAATATACATAAAATACAATTATTAATTCGGAACAACCGAAGACCGTTATTTTGGACGGAACGAAAACCGGAACACTTTTTCTATTTTAGTTGAACAGGAACAAAAAAAATTATGGTTTGAAGCTTTGCCTGTAACCTTGTTTTAGAAAAATTTTAAGTAAATTTCAATTTTAACAAAATATTAATGTTGATTAAATTTGAATGTGGATTACCACCTCTAACTTAAGTAGGCTTATAACTTTTAGAATATATTAAAATAAATAAAACAAGTGTTAACACACACAAATACATAAAAATTGTTTGATACACAATAAATTTTCTTTTTTTGTATATAAAATCGTTTATTATATTTTACAACTATTGCCGTAACTATAAATTGTAAAAGAGAATTGATGTTATACGTATATATAACTGGGTTTCAAGAGTTTTGAGTTCTGATTTGTAGTTTGTTGTGATATTGCCTAATTTAAGATCTTGTTGCCATTGTGTGATGGTAAATAAAATCTTTTCGGAACATTTGACTAATCCACAATTCTTCGGAAAGAAAAAAAAAAACAGTTTCGATTTCAATTTTTATACATGTTTTGAAAATCATTGATAAAAAATAAACACTTGATTTCTAAATCCTTTTTTACTTTTATGTTGCTGAATGAGTGAGTGAGTGAATGTTGGGTTTAATGGCGCAAGAGCCGATTTCGGCTAAGCTGCGCCAATCGATTGTTAAAATGTTAAAAATTCATTAAAAAATACTCGTATATAGTAAAAAGTTCACACAAACAGCAAACATTTCGCACAAGTAAAAAGCAAACAGATTTTGGTGGGGCACACCCCACCAAGTCAGATAAGGTTAAAACCGTTCAGAAAAAGTAAAACAAAATATTTTATATCCAAGTAAAAAATTCCTAATAACAAAATTTTGGTGGGGTTTACCCCCACCAAGTCCGATAAGCATGATTGAACAACGTCACCTCCTGTGTTTGGTAGGAGTCAAATATCGTTTCTTCATCACCTCCTCCTCATCTGCTTCAACATCATATACACACAAGAGTGTCCTCATCCGACATATCTTCGTCCGATGATTCCTCGTCCGATTCATTTTCATGGGATTTGTGGGGCTCCATTTTTATTTCAATGTCTGTTGATTCTTTCCAACGATTTTTTGTTTGTTTCAAAGCTCGGGTTGTGGCAGATATACGTGTAGTTTGATTCTCAGATGCCGGGATGAACGTATTGGGTTTAGGAAAATTGTGCTTTTTCTTTTTTGGTAAGGAAGTTTTCTTGGGGGGAAGCATATCTTTTGATCTGACTAAACATTTTACTTGATCTTTTAATCTTGAACGAACAGGGCTATTAAATACACTATTTCGAGGGGTGGTGCTGGTAGTAGTAGTAGAAATTGGTATAGGTAACTGAGGATCATTTGATATGGCTGGTATTTTCTGAGGATGTGGAAGGAAGTAGATGTACCTGAGTTGAAGATGTGGAGACTGCAGGTATCGAGGGTGATGTACTTGCCTTTTGATCTGCAGAGGGTAAGGGCTTAAGACATTGTAATGGAGGGCAGATTACATTCGTTATATTTGGATCGGTTTGAGTAGTACTGGATATAGTTGAAGGTTTAATGGCTTGTGCATATGTGCGAGATATTTGTGGGACAATCAGTTTACGGGCTTCAGGATAAGATATATTTTTATTTGTTTTTATTTCCTGGATCTGTTTTTCTATTTTCCACTTTGGGCATAGTTTTGAATCGGATGTATGAGATTGGGAACAATTAACACATTTTGGCTCTAGACTACAATCCGTTGAAGAATGTCCAACGGATGCACATCTAGAGCACGTTAATTGTCCACGGCAAGAAGTTTGAGAGTGACCGAACCTCTGGCACTTAAAGCAGCGCAGAGGATTCGGTACATAGGGACGGATTTTACAGTTAAGGTAGCCAGCTTTAATGTTTGATGGTAAGTTAGGGCTATTGAAGGTTAGAATTAAATGTTTAGTGGGGAAAAGTGAAGTGTCTTTTTTTATTGTAATTCTTCTGACCTGGGTAACACCCTGATCAGCAAGTTCTTCCAGGATTTCTGCTTCAGAAGCACACAAAAGATCTGTTTCAGAGATGACACCACGACAAGAATTTAAAGATTTGTGAGGAGTTACTGTTAACGGGGAATCTAAAAAGGTTTTCGCCATTAGGAAAGATTTACTTTGTAAGGCAGATTTAGTTTCAATCAATAAGTCACCAGATCGTAATTTTTTGATGGATTTTGGCTCTCCACCTATCCCTGTCAAAACTTTTTGAATTATAAACGGAGATTTCTGTGACATTTCATTGTTCGGTAGTGATAGAATTAAAAATCGAGAATGTGCAGCAATATTATCAATGGCAATTGTGGGTAAAATAAGGCCTTTACCCGGGCACAGCATATTAGGATCCATAAATGCGAAACAAACTTCATTCTGGCGTGCCTCCACCCACCACGGAGTCCAACAAGGGAGGCAGTGTGCCGGTCAACTGGCAAACACCAGGCACGGCGCTTACCTGGAGTACACCCAGAATATAATGCTACAGCATCAGGGCGAGGATCCAACGGGTAAACCCGCCACCCCTTATCTGCAGCACTAACCCTACAGCAATGTCTCCGATGAGACTTATCACCAGCCGATTGACAGGAGCGGGCTCACTCCTGCCACCCGTCTACAGCGAAGCGTGGGCCAAAGGGAACGCAAAAGGTATCCCCAGAACACCATTTTCCTCCTTACGGGACGCCGCACACGGCAAACATGCGGGTTGACAAACAACGGTGTTAGTAAAACACAATACGAAAATCGAAAACAAAATCAATAATAAAGGAACCAAATTAATGTATCACAAAATAAAAACAAAACTGTGTTAATAACAATATATATGAAAAAAAACAATTTAATCACAAAAAAGAAATTTTCGATTTTATAATCATGTATATTTAAAAAATTTTAATCTGTGGTCTAGACGGGAAAGGAGAGAAGAATGAAAGTTAAACGAGAAGGAGGGTCGAAAATAGAGAAGGATCACTAGGGTACCCCGGGTTCGTGACACCCGTGTTTACCAAAGGCAGTAAACCCCTTGATAAAGGAAAAGATCACTAGGGCACCTTGGGTTTGTGACACCCGTACTCACCTAAAGAAGGTGAGCCCCCTGAGGGGTTTATGTTGCTGAAATGAACAGCATAAAATTGAGATTTTACTCTATCTGTGTGAAGTTCTTTGATTGAGTATCAACTAGCCGGATTACTAAGAGTATCATAAAAAAATAAACCATATAAAATAAAAATTCTGAAGATCTCTGTTTCATAATCAGTATAATTACGTCATGTAAATCTTCCAATCACTGATTCATACAATTTTCTCAGCTCTTCCGTCTTCACTGGTGTGTGGCCACTTAGCAACACCAGTAAATAACACAAGTTTCTCTGACATAAAAAAAAAGTCACTTCATTTAAAAGTTTTGAAAGGACCGAGATCTCCAAAGAGGCAAAAAATGGAGATTTAGCATATAAGAATCCATTCCAGTGCGCGTGTCGAGTAGTCCAACCAATTAACTATTTGATAGCATTCGGAAGATTATATATGTCACAATTGTTTTGTGTCTTCTTTTCATTTTAATTCTTTTGTAATGAAAATTACTAATTCTAAATGGCGTGTTTTTCTTTTCGGATCACTGCTTCTCCTAAATGAATTGGTTGATGTTCCTTGTTTGCCTTTTTATCAAGTGCCATCAAGGTGCATTGCTATCATCTCTTCAAAGCTTACCGCGATGGTTTGGATTTCATTTGATGGACCTCAATTCATTTTATGAATAATGCGATTATATCATGATCATTCAATCTATGAGTAGTATATCTACGGCAATATCCGAGTGTTGATGTTGAAGATAATTTGTTTTGTAATTGTGAGAATTATTTGGAATTTTTTGTTTGTGTGATAGAGATTCACAATATGTGTTAATTGAAATGGAGATGTCGTGGATGCAAAGTTTCGAAATTCATGAAGCTTACTCAAAATATAACAGGCAAGAATCTTCATTAAAGAATATTGTATTAAATCCGTGCCTAATATGGTTTTGTTGTGATGATGAGATTCTTGTTCAATTGAGCATTTTCTTTGATACAATTAAAAAAATATTTGGACACTATGACTGTAAGAAGAGTATTAACTTCCTGGATTGTCTTCAACTTGCGCACCATGACTCAACCCAGAACACATTTTCGGAGTGAAAGAAACGTTCTAATGTTGAAAAAAACATAAAGCCCTTTTAAATATTTGATTTGTTCGGATTCTTTTTCTTCCACAGAAACTCTATGAAATATTCGCCTTAGAATAAATTTCTTCTGGAAATTCGAAAGAACCTTAAAATTCTTAAGGACACAAATATCCTAGTGTCTTTTACTTTGGCGCGTGGCCATTTTGCAATTTCTGGAAAGAAAAAGGCTGATTTCTTGATTAAGTAATGCAATCAAACATGGAGTTGACTTATCAGTTAATTGTTCAAAATCGTTTTACAAAAACGAAAAAAGTGTTGTCCCACCCTGACTGTGGCTTAATGGAAAATATTAGAGCCCCCGTGCGAAATCATGTTTTGGGCACCAAAACAAAATTTCAAACCATAATATCAGGCTTTGAGCCCCCTAGAAGCCTGCCCTTCCCCGCGATGCGGGGGTGTACGTTACGCCACTTCTCTCTGGAACATTCAGTACACATACTCTCACTCTCAACCAGTTCTCTCTTTTCTGAAAAAGAAATTTTTTCCCGACCATTCCGCAAAGATTGTCCTATAACCACTTTTTTACAAAATTGAAAGTCACACAATTCCTTATTGGTCATAGTAATTTTAAAGTATACCTTAACAGATTTAACCTGTGCCCTTCCATATTTTGAGACTGCGGTGTTAGTGGTGTGTAGAACTTCTTATCCTTTTTTGTTCAAAGAAAATGCCGGAAGTTGTTTTATTCCTTAAGAGTTAAATTATACAAAAAGGTAACGTGTAAAAAGAAAACTATATGCCCTCATTACAGTTTTGAAAAAAAAAAATGGATTTTTCTTTTTACATTTACAAAACATTTCGTGTATTAGTAGACTACTGCACTATCGTGTATTGATAGACTGGAAGTAAAATTTATATTATAAATTCTACAACTAAGCTACTATTATTTACAATCAAAAATCAAATCGAGTTTGAAAGATAATATCAGTTATATCTTTAAAAAATTTATATCAAAATGCGCACAAGTTTTAACTTAATGAAATTTTTTGATTTTCCTGAATTAATTAATCCATTTATTCCAATAATTATGTGCAATAGAAGGAACATTCTTTTGTAGTCGGAAAGTTTAGCCTTTTAATTCTAATTCTCAGCATGTATACTTCAAGAACAGTATGAGGCATTATTTACAGATCGATTTTCTCGTTTTCTACATTATTATGCGTATACAAAGAATTTTATGCGCATATTTGTAGCCTAAGCAATCGAAAAAAAACCTATTCTTTTCTTTACATATGAGCAATATTTCATTACATTCCGAAACTGTTCTTCTATTTAAGATTCAATAAATTCGAAATGTACGCTAACGTGGGAGGAAAAAAAACTGGCAACAATTGATTTACGCATCTCGAACTTTCTCTGATGATGTTATTTACGCTCCACACACCTGTTTTATTGATTTCCTCAACCAATTATAACCACAAAGAAGCAGAAACGAAAATAGGCTTAGTTAAACTTAAAGAGCTGTTAAAAGATTTTTTCGTGCTTTCGCTGGCAATTGTAAATGAGAAAAAAAAATCGTAAATACAGCTTGAGGGAGATGAAGTGGAAGAAGACGATCTATTTCACAGAAGGAAAAAGAGAAGAACCCAGGGAAGAGAAAGAGGACAAACGCCACAGAATCTCTTTGAAGTTGGTGACCGCAGTCCACAGACCTGATTTTTTTTCTTCTCTGCCTGCATTTCACAACACCTCCGAGTGAAATAGAAAGCGCGCAAATATTTTTCGAACTCTTTTTCGAAATGAAAAGAGTACATAAATAAAGTTAGAGACTGGAAATGAAAATAATCGCTTTCGTTTTTTATTTATAGCTTCTCTGCCAGTGGGGCAATCGAAGTTTGCAAAAGCACTAGGGAAACAAAAGGTCGCTTACTTAAAAATAGCGGTCATTCCTCGAGGGGTTTTTACGTTTTTCTTTCTTTTATTTTTAAGGTTTGGTAAAATTATCGTTCATCTTGATTTGATAATTTAAAGACAGTTTGAAGTTCAGACTCCACTCGATCGTTCTCAAAATCAGACACCTACTAATAAGCGCAAGTTAAGTAAATGAAATCATCATCAAACAAACCTGTTGTACATTCCCCATGTAAAAAAGTTAGTTAATAACGCTTTGTTAATACAAAAAAAAATTCAGACTATTATTTCGAGGGGACATGCAAGTCAAAATAGTACAGTCCTTAATTTTTGTTCGACCTTCATAAAATTTAATTTGGGTAGTTTTTAACCTCGGAGTGTATCACACACAATGTTTGAAAAAACTATTCATAACTTTTTAAACTATGGAATATACAACGACGATAATTCGATTGATGATTTACTCCGAAACGTTTTTATTTTTGGCAGTAAGATAACCCAAAACTTCGAATTTCGATGGCTACATTGTTGGTTTGAGTTGGATAAAAGTTGGAACGCGCATTCTCTCCGTATATGTAAAAGGTGTTCGTTTTCAAGATCTAATATTTGATGCTTTGTGGTTCACGAAAAGATCTAAGCTCTTTTTTGCATGAATTTCGTACATATTCATCAAATTTTGACGTATAGAAACTTTCCAGCTTAAAACTGACCAAGAAGTTCGAATTACGTAATATGAAATATATAATTATTAAGAAATACGAGAGAGATAAAGTCTTGTTATATGCTCTTATAGCTCAGAATGACTTTCAATATGTTTTGTATCTTTGTAAAAATAAATTATATAATAATTATTTATGCAATATCTTAGTATTTTAAAAACAAGTAAATGTATATTCAAATAATAAAAAGTGAACAGAATGTCTTAATGGCACTATATCATTTGTTATCCCTTAAGCTTTTATTTCGCGTTTATTTAATTGATATATTTAAAACCCATCCTTTTAAAAAGTCTTAAATAATCTTCTTAAAAGAAGATATCTGATGAAACCAAGAATGAAATGAAAAATACAATTCAAGAAGAAAAAAATGTTTTCAATATCAACTACAACAAAAAAACTCTCACGGTTGATTTAATGTTAAGGGCAACAAAAATTTTAAGCAAAAACTTTTTAAAACTCTGTTTCAGGCCAGTAACTTCTTTTTTCCTCTCGTATTTGAATTTCATAAGTGATAGTTATGATGATAATAGTCAGCAAAGTACGAGAATGTAGATTTTTATTAAGTGTGAAAAAGGGTTGTCACTCGTCGTTTAACAAAATTATCAAATGAATTAACCATGAATATTAAAATCTAGTGGGATATTTTTTAAATATATGTCAGACTGTAAGAATTCTTTATTTCCTTTATGTAAATATTTTGGTTATATATTTAAAAAACTAGATTCCAACATATTTAATAAGTTGAACTTCTTTCACACTTCAGTAAATAAAACTGACTTTCAGACAGTTTTCTATTCAAGTGTTGTCTGGTGTTATTATTTTTAAGCCTATTATGAGTTAAAAACCTTTTATTATCATTTAAAAGGATACGATGAATTTGAATCAGTAATACATTTTTCTTCAGAATGCTATTGGAGTTGTTTAAAAGATTTTTTACGTAAAGTAATATTAACTAACACTTATTGCTAAAGAATAAAAAAAAAATCTCTGAATAATTATAGAAAATTTATTACTGCTTTAAACAAGATATATAAGCTGCTATTTTATTAAAAAAGAGGGTGGATTACAAAACAATTAAACATATAACATTGTATATCTTATTAAAAACAAACTAATTTCTGTAAGAATATTACGAATTTCTGTAAGAATATAAGGTACGAATTTCTGTAAGAATATAAGGTACTAATTTCTGTAAGAATATTAGGTACAAATTACTGTAAGAATATTATTAATTACTGAACAAAAAACTCATTTCTGTACGAATAACTATTTTCTGTACGAAAAATGCATGTGTACGAAACATGTGAGAATTTAATAATAATGTTAAATTAATAAATGTTATATTAAATATATAGATGAGGGGTTGTGTGCCGAACCAAATGACTTCGGAAAAACATTGTAATCCCACGGGCTGCATATAAAAATATTTTCCTTACATTAGATTTGGACACATTACAAGCATTTATTGGAGTGAAAATTTAAAACAGAATAAAAACTATTATTGTTTTCACAATTTTTCATGTATACAGACATAGATAATACAATAATTATAATGCAATGATAAAATAATGTTTTTAATTTATTTAACTAATGAAACATTTGTTTCTCAATTTTTTCATTTTTTGCTATTCGATCTCATTGCATGTATTTGCACATCGTAATTGATGCTGCAGGGTTTCGTCCGGTAAGTTTGAGCGCGATTCATGTTTGATAAATTTCGTTTTCGAAAAGAACGATTCGCAGGTGTAAGTTGAAAAAAGTTCTGGAATCACAAGAGCGTGATGCTGCGGGGAATCTCTGAAATGAAATACTTCCCACTTTTAATTACCTTTAAAATGATAAGCAAAACGTAATAAAATAGAAACAATGATAGAATTTATTTGTTACAAAACACTACACTAGAAGCAAAAATATTGCTCTAAATAATCATATTTTGTAAAATTGTAAAGAATCTCGTGGACCGCAATGTTATTCAAGGTAAAATTATTCACGGCCCACGAGCCATGATTTGGCCTCCCCTGATATAGATGTTCAATATAAATACACAAATGTTAAACTGTATGCAGTTTTCGTAGCTTTTTAATATGGTTTTTCGAATTGTGAACAATGTTCTTTTATTTCATTTTATGCGGTTTGTGGCTAACGTGGAACGCAGCTTCTTTCTACCACCACCAATATCCTTTTTTTGTGTAATCGAGTTTTTATTAAATTAAACTGAGTCAGAATTGGATACAAATATATACATAATTTTTGATTGAGTATTTCTGAAAATGGGAAAAAATGCATTGAATTTTTAGAAAAAATAAATTTTTCAGTCTTAAAATCAATGAGAACAAACTTTATTATCTATGAAATACTTTGAGTTTCAAAAGATAGTTAAATAAAAAATAATTGTTAAACACTGACTAAAATAAATTGAGATTGACATTCATTTTGAAATACGATTGTTTGCTTAAAACCACAACAAAACAGATGAAATTGATGCTTGAAAATAGAGGAATCGCATCATTTACAACTAGTAACAAAGTAAAGGTAATTTATTTGTTTCTTCTGTATTGTTGTGATGTATGCGGGAATGCTAAAAAAAATCTGATACATTTAAATGTAAACTTTCCCCCTTGATACACTAATTAATTTCTGAAGAATGAATGAAAGAAACTCAAGAACAAATACACTTTTTTTACTTGAAAGTAGGAATAATTCTACTCTCTTTCTAATTCACTTTTTATTCTAATCTCAAAGAAAAAGTTTTAAAAAAACATCCCTAAATAAAACAAATCTGATTGCAAAAAAAAAAAAAAAACAAAAAAACAAAAAAAAAAAAAAAAAAAACTTTTCAAGTTTATTAAAAAAAGCCACAATAAATGAATCGAAACAAATAATAGCATCTAGTTTATCCTTTTACCTCTGAAAAAAAATAATAAATGGAAGACAAGGGACATGAAAGCAACCCTTTGAGATCCCAATGACATAATTGGCGAGCAATTGAGGCTGTACTAAGAAAAATAGCTTCTCTTAAAATAGTGGGTCTGAAAAAAAGAAAAAAAATGAATGGGAGAGAAGATTTGAATACGAAACAGGACTTTAGCAAATTCATGGATCGTCGGATGAACCTCTAAAAAGACTAACAAACTCGTTTCGCTCAACCTAATTGGTTAAAGATGCTAATGATTATCATTCAGTCCCAGTGAAACGAAAGAGAGATGATAGCCCCAGGCATTGTGTGTCCGTGGAGAAAAAGCACTTAAAGCGGGAGTTGACACAATAATAGCGCATACAATTAATAACCAATGTCTTCTTTAATTTTTTAGATGACGCCTTTATTAAATCTTTGGGGAAGTAAAATAGATACACACAGGTACATTGTAGAGCATTAATCGTTCTCAAAGGATTTCGGCTTGTTGAAGATACATCAGCAGTCTGTTCCCCCCTCCCTTCTTTGATAAATTAACTAAATGGTCCAATAACCCTCGTTTTAATAGAACAAAGAAAAAAATTACTGACTGTTGGCATTAGTCCATGGTTTGTGTAGATATTCTGTTTCCACAAATATATTTAGATAAATATTGCTTACAAATAATTTATTTAGGAAAATGGGGAATTATATGTGATGATATCAGCTTGACAATATTTTTTAAACTTTTATGATGAGAAATTGATTTTTAATTATTCTTCACAAAAAAAGGAAAACAAAATCCAATATTGTGAGAATTAGATCTACAGTTAGCACCCTCCAAAAAAACAGAGGTAAAAAGTGGAATTGTGGGATACCAGAAGACATATTTCTAGCATCCGCTATAATGTTTTCATTTACTACAGGGGTGGGCAAACTTTTCAAGGGTACGGGTTACTTCTAATTTTTTCAAGGTCTTGCGGTCCAACCAATGGCGTAGGTGCGGTGAGCTAAGAAAACGTTCTCGATATTTATTATAACTTAAAAATAAATACGAAATATGTACTCACATACATAACTACAAAAAAAAATCTTACACTTTTAAGACCGCATTTAAAGCAAAACGCAAGATACAAACATAACAATAACAGTCACAAATATAATTATATCAACTGATGCATTATAGTTATCAAACAATTCGAAATGCAACAAAAAATAAAAACATATTCATCTGAAGTTAGTTCTCCTAGCTATAGTCAGTAGAAGAGTTAGTCTGCGTACTGTCAGACAATCTTGAATATTTCGGTATATAATTACTTACTGTTAATCTTCAGGCGGTCACCCCAAAATGTCTTGGCGGTCCACCGGTTGATTGCGATCGACTTAATGGCCACCCCTGATTTACAACATTAACGAATAATGTTTAAAAAAATCACGAGCGAGGCTTCGGTGAAAACGCAGAATAACACACACACAAAATAATTTTCAGAAAAATCATGAATTTTTTTTATACGAATAATCTTATTTATACATATATCAATTCAACAAAGACTATGGAAAGAATATTCTATGCTTTACTTAAAAATAACTAGGAATTACAGCAAGGGCAATGTAAACATAAAATATAGTATACAGTTAAATATTCTATGCACAATTCCAAATTCCAATTTTTTACAAAACCTGAAGAATTTGGGCATCCTTATGAATAAGATCCTATTGTGTTTTGATTTTGTTTATTTTAAGAAAGATTAATTGTGATCAAAACAATCGAAGAAATTCATATTAAACTCAAAAACATAAACGGATAGTTTTCACACAGTACATTTATACGATCTAATTATTTACCCTTTATATTCTTTATCTGTATTAACTAAATAGTTTTTTAATAATGTGCTAGAGAAAAGAAGAAATTAAAATTCGCTGTAATCACATTTTTAAATGATACTATTCTCAATTGATTAAGTTACTAAAAATTTTAATATTTTACTTCGAAATGGTCGAAATATTTTACTTTCTAATTTTAATCATCATTCTTCAATAAGAATTCCTAATGTTCATTCTTTAATATTCTTCATTAATCAACACAGCAAGAATTCTTAAAGATTTGATAGATATTAATAAGCATGACATCCACGGTTATCAAAAATAAATAAATCCAATTATTCAATATTTTATCCAAATTACCAAGTTCAATATATGGGGAAAGTTCTTTTTAAAAAAAAAAATTCAATTCATTTCGTTTTTGCTTCAGGTTTTCAATAGCTTTCTTGATTTAGTAAGTTATTTAAAAGATTTATTCTCGTATATTTTATGTTGTATAAATCTCCTTATTTTATAATTAGTACGTTGCCACGCGTGCTTCTTAACATCAGACGTCTAGACGGCGAACTAAATTAAATGCTGCAGAAACGCAGGTGCTGAAAGAAACTGCATCGATCCGTCTCGTTAACCTAATGTAAGGCAACACCTTTTTACCTCATAGACAATGTCTTAGCAAAAATTTTCAAAGAATTAATTCATGCAGAGTAATATTAGAAACTGGCAACGCCAATTTGAATTCTATTTAAAGCGTCTGGCTAAAGCATTGTAAACGTATTTCGTTCGGATTTTTAAAAAAAATTCTTAAATATGTTTTTTTCATTTAAAATTTTTAAAAAATTTTCTTTTGCTTACTATAATATAATTACAATTTATTATTTTTTCGAAACTGTCTCAAATGTTATGAAAACTCTTATATAAATATATATTTTTTGTACAGATTATTTTGTTAATTTTTTGTTTATTATGTTGTAACAAAAAGACATGCATTTTGGGTTTTTTTTATTTTAAAATTATTTGAAAAATCTTAAATGAGGCTGGTATTTTGAAAAACAAATAGTTATAATAATATGCATAATTTATAGAATTCCATATATATACACTGGTGTGCAAAAATTAAGGACGAGACGGTTTTTTCAATATAACTTTGTACAAAAGCATTCCAAATCAACACATTTAATACCGTAAGATCCCCAATACGTAAGGACATGAGTAATGTAAGCAACACTTACTAAAAGAGAAATCAGAGGGATAAAAAGAAGCTTTATTGAAAAAGTAGCATGGAGCGCAATGCGACTGAAGGCCGAAACATCCCTGTGATGGGTGTCCAGCAAGAAATATCCGGTCTTTAGTAGGGGATATGATCTCCCCTGACTGCTAGGCAGGTTTCACAGCGTCTGCCCATGCTGAGAATGAGGGTGTCAATGAGTTGTTGAGGCATTGCTGCCACATCGTCTTGCAGGGGCCAATCGAAGCTCCGGAATCGTTACTGGTGGTAAGGTACGAGCTGCCAAGCGTCTGCCAAGAAAATCCCATACATGCTGGATGGGATTGAGATCCGGAGATCGTGCCGGCCAATCCATACGTTCAATATCCTCACTCTCTAAGAGCTGTTCGGCAGCTACTGTGCGATGACATGGTGCATTGTCGTCCATGAAAAGGAACTGCGGACCCATAGCGCCTCTAAAAAGACGCACATATGGAAGAAGAATCTCGTTACAATAACGGGTCCCGTTGACTGAACCTGCGTCGAAGATGTGAAGGTCTGTACGACTACCAAGCATGATGCCTCCCCAAACGAGAACACCGCCACCTCCATACCTGTCCCTTTCAATGATGTTCGAGGGATGATTGCGGCTTCCCCGCTCTCTCCAGATGAGTATGCGATGAGAATCGCTACTCAGACTGAATCTGCTCTCATCTTTAAAGAGTACTCGTCCCCATTCATTGTCTCTCCAATTCCGGTATTCCCGGCACCACAGAGAACGCCTTCTCCGATGGGCAGGCGTTAGAGGTACACACCGTACAGGGCATCGTGCAAACAGACCACCACCGTGCAGTCTTCTGGCCACGGTAAAACGCGATATCGGTCGTCCAGTCGCCTGTGTCGTGTGTCTAGCGATTTCTCCCGCTGTCTGCCACCTGTTTCTTCTGGCCTGTAAGGCAATATACCGGTCATCTGTGGGTGTGGTTCCTCGTGGACGACCACTACTGAACCCCCGGATAGCTGTTCCTGTAGTTTGAAATTGTCTCCAAAGTCGTGAAACGATGCTGTGAGCAATTCCGAACTCTGCAGCCACACTTGTCACACTGCAAACCTTCCTCCAACTTCCCAATGATTCGACCTCGGTAAAAGCATCCAGATGTCGTCTAACAGATTGATTATTCGCCATTTCTCGCTGAGGCAGCAACTCGGTGTGATTTTAACTGCTATACGGTGTGCAATCTCTTTGCCAGAAATACTAATCTTACACCGACAACATGCTTTACTACTCATACACTCCCCCATTACGTCTACTTGAATATCTGCGCATGTGTTACCGTACATCACCTCACTTAATCTCCTGATTGGTCTTTCTGTCCGCTCTGCCTCTTCGTTCAGCTGATATGCTAATTTTTGGACTTCGTCCTTAATTTTTGCACACCAGTGTATATATATATATATATATATATATATAAATTTTCTGCATACCGTAACGTGTAACTGTAAAACCATCGAACTCTGTCTCAGCTTTTTTTACTAAGCCATTAACATATTGTTTTAAGTAAAGAATCCGTACACTTAGGTTTTTTTTTTTTTAATATGAAAAAACTTTTAACTCATTCAAATCTTTTCTTTTTAATTGATTCAACAGTTAGTTCAAGTTATAATTTTTAATTGGTTGCTGAAATATCACATTTTTCATTTTTTTTTCAATTTCTTTCAATTATGGTAATTTGCATAAATTCACTTTCAAAAATAATTATGTTCCAATTTCTGTCATTCTTATTAACAACTTCGTGTTATTCGTTCTGAGAATAGCAACAAATTAAAGAAAATTATCTTATCAAATATATACATTATTATTGTTGAAAAACATTAATAGTGTTCAGGTAAAAATTAATACAAACATAACACAAAAGGTTTTAAAGTTTACTATAGAGAATCAATAAAAATTAAAAATTAAAAAAAAATTAAAAATATATTTATTTGCTTTTTTATATAACACATCATATCTTAGATAAAAAACACAAAGAAAATTATCTTTAAAAAGTAAACAATAAAGGAATTAACAAAAATTTTCGTGTTTCTACCAAATTAAATAAACTTTGAGCTACAAATGCTTTAAAAAATTTTTTTAGTTTTGATGGTAAGAAATATTTATAAATTTAATTAGAAAATTAATTGGATCAATTAAATTAAAAATAAATTAAACTATATATTTTAAAATTAAATGCACTTAAGTTATTTGTAAATTTTGTTCAGTCAAGTAACATCAAAATAGGAATTTTTGAAATTTAAAACAATGGTAAATATCTAAGTATTATGCTCACGTAAACAAAATACTATTATGTTTCCGAAGTTAAGAATTTAAAACATAAATTTTTATATAAAAAAAAGTTTTCCCATCTTCCCATCAGGGTTTTTTCACTGTATAACATAGAGATCACTTTAGATCCATTATAGCTGTAATTTATTGTAAGTAAATTAATTATTGAAATTTGTAATTTATATTTTCTTTAAGTTTAAAGAAATATTCAAAATAAGTAAGTGATTGAGAGTTGAAAGGAGCACAATTTACAATAAAAGGATAGAAGAGTATAAAAACTAATTTTCTATTTTTATAAATTATAGGGTTAGGATAATTATTTCCTATATTAGTGCAGAATGACACCATTTTCTCCTTTATGCAAATTGCACCATGAGTTGATGACTGAAACTTATCAACAAATCTAAATTCACATTGGTTTAAAATTTGATACATTATGAATCAAGGCGTCTTAATTGTATGCGAAATGTGTCTCGTTATTGAATTATTTTCATTGTGTGCTACTCAAAAAATACGCTTATAAAATTACATATTTCTGAGTGTCTGAAAACCATTATGCCTTTCAGAATAATTAAATTCGGCGTAATTATTCTCTCAACTGAAAATTCAATCAACCGTTTAGCATAATGTTTTATTCTCTTTTAATACGATTTGCTAAATGTTAATAATTATTAAATATGTTCTGGATTGTGTTATTGTAGTTTATTCGTAGTTTTCTAAGGATATTCATTGTAAAGAAAACCTTGAATGTGTCACGCAATCGAAAGGAAATTTTCAATGAAATAAATCAGGAACTTGTCGACTTCCTCAAACACGGTTTTGGAAAAACTAACGAAAATGGTTGCAAATGATAAAAACTTAGATAAATATCTGTGCAATATCAAAATTATAACAGTTGATTTCTTCATGAAGGTAACTTTAACACCCTACCCCTGAAAGTTATGTAGACTTTTTTGACATACAAATAGTTTTTTCCGATTTCTCTTAGAAGCTTTTAAATGAATCAATAATAAATGTCTGAAATTATTAAGTGACAAATCGTTCGTTTTTGTGCAGCCATAAAATACGCATACTACGGAAAATATATGTGTGTAACATTGGCGTAACGGAGAACATTTGAGCCGCCTTGCAAAGTCAGGTTTGGGGGTCCCCAGTTGGATTTTACAAAGGGTACTTGGAGGCAGTCAGACTTTGGGTCCCCTAGAGCCCTGGCTCTCCAGCAATGCAGGGGTGTACATTAGGCCACTGGTGTATGAATACAACAGTAGGCTTGATAAGTCATTGCTTAATTAAATGGCACCCTCAGTTAAACGGTTTAGTTTTAAGTTCTAGGATTCAAATTTATATTACAAGGATATATATTAATGCTCGTGCTTCTAAATAGAGAGAGTCTGTTGTATTTAATTATTCAAAAAATGTGTAGCATTGGTCAATAATTGTTTATAAATTCAATACATTTTCATCCAATCATTTGCAATTGATTTCATTCGCCCCCTCCCCCTCAATGTTGAGTTTTTCTCAAATTGATATCAGATTCTTTAGTCTAACTTTATATTTAAAAAAATACGAATAATGAAATGTTTTTAAAGTTTTAATTGAGTAAATTTGTAAATATTACTCTATATTTCAAGATGGCTATATCTAATAGTTTGATTTATTGTTCCTTAACGTCGCACTTCAAAGTTTTATTACGGCTGTTGGCGATGGATCTCATGATTTTGTACTACGGTCAAGGTCAAGGACGACGTCTGAAATGCCACTCCATTCTCTTAGGTTCATTATCACGACAATGGCAGTGTGAGAAGAGATTTAACCTGCATCATACAATACCTCCTCACGGTGGTTCTTGAGTGATACCAGGACAGGAATTCATGACTTGACAAAAATAACGAGCCTCCACGAATTCTCAGCTATGACCTCTCATGTAAAACCGCGAGTAGTTTTAATGGTACTTTGAAAGATATGATACAAAATAATTTATTTACCTTACATGAACTGGAATTTTCATCAGGATACATTAAGAACGTGTAAGTACCTCCAAAAAGTACGTAAAAGCTTTAAATGAGTCTTTTTGGAAGACATTCAACAAACGAGATCAAATCAAAGAATAAATCTCCTGTCTCATAATTTCCTTTTCCTTTTTTATTTTGTTGCTGACATTCCATTTATATATTCCTAATGAACCTTACATAAATTTAATAATTTTATAAATAAATTTTTAGTACATAAAACTCTAGTAACTTTTATTTACTGACTGAAAACTTTCAGATTTATCAAATGAAATCCAACTGAAAAGAGACAAGGCAATACATAATTATTTATTTTCCATTACGATCAGATTATTTTTGATTATAAATCAATTCAACATTTATAATCGATATTACATTTATCAATTGATGATTGTTATTCGAAATATCTTATTAATGAACAAGAAAAAGAATCCCTTCTTAATTTGTAAACTGTATGAGTAATGGGTTAATATTAATTCGCTTACAAAAAACAATATTTGAATTACAAAGATACATATTTTTGAGAAGTAGCAGAGGTGCCGAATGATTATGGTCCCAAACTCGTGCCGCCGTGTCCTTAGTTAGAGCCCTAGTACTACTGAAGATCTGTTGTGTATGGGGAGGGGACTGATGTACACTGGTGTCCAAAAGTTAAGCATAATTGATAATTATGTGAATAAAGAAGGAACTGTAAATCAGAATGGCGGGAAACGTGATATGCGAGTGTAAAATGGTTATAAAATAAGGAAGCAAATCAAAAGAATGATAATAATTAATTTTATGATCCAAAGTAGCAGTTTGAAAGAAAACTGAGCATAGCAAGGATTCACACTTTAAAGAAAAAATGATTGAAAACATTAAATAAAATACTGATGCTGCAGTTTAATAAGGCGTGTGGTCACCTCTGACAGCCAGGCACGCTGCACAGCTATTTACCATACTTGCTATGAGATGATGAATGAGTTGTGGACTCAAACGGTTCCAAGCTCCTCTTCAGTTCTGTAACGGAGCTTGGTGGGTGGGAAAGGGCTGAAATTTGTCTCCCGAGCATATCCCATACATGCTCGATAGGATTTAAATCAGGGGAGTTCGCAGGCCACGACATGCGCCGGATGTTTTCCGTTTCAAAGAAGTCATCAGTCAGCACCGCTCGGTGACATGGCGCATTATCATCCATGAATATGAAGTCAGGACCGACAGCATCTCCAAACAAGCGAACATGAAGCTCAGGAACTTCGTCTCTGTATCTTTGAGCAGTCACAGACCCCGTGTCAAAGAAATGGAGGTCTGTCAGGCCGTCCATCATGATGCCTGATCATACCATTACTCCCCTTGATGGAAAATGATGTCTTTCCGTTATGTTTCTTGGTTCAAAACGTGTTCCACGTTCTCTCCATATCGTTACCCGCCGAGAATCACTACTCAGACTAAACCGGGACTCATCACTGAACATCACATTGGCCCACTCTCCCACACTCCAATGTTAATATTTCAAACTCCAGTTCAAACGAGCGCGTTTATGCGCAGACGTGAGGGGAATGCAAACTGCTGGTCTTCTAGCATACAGGCCAGCATGATTGAGTCTCCTGTAAATAGTTGGTCTTGAAATTCGTATTCCTGTGGCGACTGTGAGCGCCGAACCCAGTGCTCTGGCAGTACTGCCCCTCTGACGTCGCATACTTATCACCAGATATCGGTCTTGGCGAGGGATTGTGACTCTTGGTCGACCTGGTACTGATTGTAGGGTAACATCTCCCATTCTTTGAAACCTCTGCCACAGTTTTGAGATCACAGTCTGGTCCACATTCAGAATTCCAGACATTTCGGTTTGTGATCGTGAGGATTCCAGCATTCCAACGATTCTTCCTTTCGTAAACATGTCCAATTGGCGTCTTTGCGCCATCATTCACCTTGTTTGATGGTTAACAACGTTCCTTCGCACAGCAGTTGCACGAAACTTGTCTGAACTGCATATGCTGTGTGAATCGGTTTCTCCGCGTTCCGACATGCGCCGGTGTTTCGCGCAGGACGTAGTCGACTGAAAAATTTTGCGTAAACCCAATGTTTCTTCTTCACCTAATTAATATCCGCAAGAAATTTGGAATAATTTTACGAATATTTACTCCATGTTTTTCGCATTTTACGATTTATGTTTAACTTTTGGACACCAGTGTACATAAAATGTGCCGAGACTCAAACTCTTCCAGTTAGTAGGGTGAGGAAGTTTAAAGAGAGGGTGGCAGTTCAGGTGTTCTCCTCGTCATTTGAGGGAGGTTGAAAATTACAAGGTCCGTCACCAGCAGATATTAATAAAAATATCACTTAATTCTCTAGCGAGAGTAATCTATAAGGCACATAATTCGAAAAAATATAAGTAGGAGCCTTAAGATTGTATATAAATAAAAATACAAAAATTAAGATATAAGTACGAATTTAGAGCTTCATCCATTGACATACTCGTACATGCCAATATCAGATTAATAATCATTTTTTAATTTATTTAACTAATAATCTCATACAATTTTCTCCTCTATTAAGAAATATATAAAATTAGTCGGAATTGTGAATTAGTATTTCTGTAGAATTCTTTAAAATTTACCTGTTATCTTCTGAAATTTGAATTACAGTTTAGCAATCAGAGCTTCTTAGAATCTAAAGGGAAGAAAGAAATCCGCCTAATTAACATTTGAAATGAAAAATTTTGAAAAACATGGCGGCGGTAAAATAATAATAACACACGGAAGTATGGGCAAATATTTAACGGGACATCGGATTTTGAAAAGGAATTGTGTTTGTATACAGAAACTTCAAAGAATGAACAAAGCAATGGCTAATAATCTTTATTCAATGTTTAGATATTAAATAACAATCACTTTCGTTTCTGATTTGTTCAATATTTATTTTAATTTATAAGAGACAAAGTTTGTGTTTATTTATAAAATACCGAATTTCTTCCTAACGATTCCTTAATTTATTTAAATGTATATTTCCTCATTTCAATATTTCCTGCCTTTATTCTTATAATAAATAAATAAATAATTAGTTTCAAAATAAAAATAAATTAATTACATCAAATTAAACTTACCTTTTAAGGTAATAAAATTGAGTTATGAACTCAGTTTTATGGTATTATTCCTCAGGATACTAATATGCAACAAAACCAAAACGAAACATAACGCAAAAAAAATTTAAGTTGTATTAATAATTTAATTTTTCAGTACAATCTAACTGTAGTATCAGATTAAATTATGTGAAACCAAATACCAAGAAAAAAAACTTGGTATTAAATGTATATTTCTGAAGAATATATCCCCCAAAAAAACTCATACTCTTCAAATAGCCATTATTTGAAAAATGTCGTTGGCGTAAGTTTGTTTCTGAAAGGAATTTTTCATATGTCAATTCATTTTATAAGGGCATGACCTTTCAGCTCAAATGGTTTATTAGCTGAAGATAACGAATGATTAAACGTCAAGACTTATTAATGCCATAATAAAAGCAATGTTAGAACTAAAAGTGACTGGCCTAACTATGGGCGAGTGATTGTGGACACCTGAGCTGACATTTCACTTTCCTCATCTACTAGGATTTCCCGGTCCTAGTCTTCTTCCAGAGAACATAACAGTCATTCCCGGAAATGCATCAAAAACTTCGGAAAATCTAGAAGTTAGTTATTTTTACTACTATCAAGAAATAAATATACAAATAAAATATAAGTATGTATTTTTTAAATATGATTTAAGAATATATACAAGTAATCTATGCTTTTATCAATATGCACAGTTTTGTTATGTTCCCAACACCAGAAAATGCCCTATCGGCTTCAATTGATGTAGGGGAAATTATATTCAAAACCTCCCCCAATTTATATTGTATTTTTTGACTATCAAGTTCCTGTTGGATCAAATATCTGCAATCCTAGTTCAAACTAGAAATCTTGCCTAGTTGAACAAAATAGGACCTTTGTATTTGAATGGATGTCTTTTCTAAGTTTTTTGTCCAAAGTTAAAAGGTTTCTCTTCCAAATTTCTTATGCTCTCTTCAGAGTGCGAATAATTAAATAGGGATTTTTTTTGTCATAATAAGCTGGTATTCTGAGCTTCCCATGAAAGAAACCTATCGTCTATGTCTGTTACTGTAATTTAAAATCTAACATAAAGGTAGGAAATTTTAAATCTGTATCAACATATTCAAACTTAGATATGTGACTTTTGCCTATGAAACACACGACAAAACATCCAAATTGTCCACATGAATGTTTCATGTCTTAGAAGGAGACAGGGGACAAGCTTGCACTTGGTACCTCTTAACGAGTTTTAACAATGGGAACTATATGTTCTGAATACATCAGTCTCTTGATGTAAAGCAGCTCATTGGCGTGATCTTGTGAATGAGTGTTAATTAACGACGCATTATTAAGCAACACGGAGGATATTAACATCGTAATTTTGAACCATGGTCAAGTGATGAGGACGACCCCAGAGCTCTAGCAGTCCCCCCTCTCCGAACTTTTACACCACGCCAAAGGAAGGACACTGAACCTCAACAGATTTAACGTGCATCAGCATCTCTACTCGGCGGGTTTTCAAGGACACTAGGCTCAAACACATGACGCTCCTACCACGAGTTCAGACCATAACCACTAGACCTTAGGTTCTAAACTTGGGCGATAGCCCCCCCCCTTGTGGGTGTTTGAGGCTTTCAGGGGGGCAGTAAAAGACCCAGAGAAAATTAGGGGGGGGCGTTGAGATGGCATGGAGGGGCTTGGGAATATTAACCAAATATAGTCTAAAGAAGACTTTAAAAAACACGCTGATTATGTACTAACAAAAGTAATCTTTAATACTGTTTACCTTATGTTGATTGTATTTAAATCACTTCTATATCACATGTACGAAAATTCACACATTTCGGTAGTTCGGGAAGTGGATGAAAAACTTCAAGATAATATTACTTTCAGACCTGCATTAAATTGAATGATAAAGTGCTTTTTTAATTTCTGTAGTGCACGTGTTGTCTATGTCTGTGAGAAGTAGGAAAATGTTTCGTCCACTGCATTTCATTTCGTATATTATCCAAGAAATATAATTAAATATGCTAACCAGGAATTGAAGTGTGAATCTTTAAAGACTGAAACCGTTAATTTATATCTATTTTGAATGCAGTAGTTTAATACGAATTACTTCGTATCATCAAAACCCGTGCTTGTCTGTATAACAGTAAGCTAAAACTTTTATTCCACTTTTTTAAATGAAGAAATTCAGTAGCGTTTCAATTCCAACAATATCTTATCTACGACTAAAATATACAATATTACACTTTTTTAAATATATTTGTGGCAAAAGCTATTTCTGATTCTCAAGTAAAAAATTGGGGCTTTAGAAAAAAATTATATTAAAAAATATATTTCTATTAGTAATAGGATGCTTTTTAAGACTTAACTCTTGTTTTTAACATGTATTATGCACACTCTTATTTCTCTAGAGTGGGAGGGGCGGTATGGAAATATTCACTAGAAAAGGGGGCGGTATCGAAATATTTACTTGAAAAGGGTACGCCAGTTCAAAAAAGGTTGGGAACCTATGCACTAGACAATCACGGCGACGACGACATCAGCCCATGAAACACGGCGAAGTATGCAGATTTTCTACGCGATCTTTCTAAGACTTAGAAGAAGAAGTTTATACCTCGGTATCTCTTAGCGGGTTTTAACAAATAGAAGTATGATAATAAATATATTTGAATACATCAGTCTCTTGACCTGAGGCATTTCACTAGCATGATCAAGCACGAACTGTTTAGTTTGATCCAAACACCAAATTTCTAATTATTTACATTGAAAATTTCGCAAAAAGCTAAATGTATCTAAGAAACATTACACAGGAATATTCCAAGCGGGATAATAACCGTCTCAGCAACTACTTGAATGACCAGAAGAAGTTCTGTTCCTCTGTTTCGGTTTTAAAAACGATCGAAACATTCTTTAGGTTGTCTGAATAACATCTGCAAGTCATCCGAGACGAAAAAAGCAATGTCGAATAGAATGAAAATAGCAATTAAAAGCGAACCCATCCCCTGTCTTAAAAAAACGTTCGAACCGAAAAGGACAAGCCAACTTTCATCTGAAACTCTATCACATTAGGTTCAAATTTAGAACGAAATCCGACGAAGCGAAACGAAAAAAAAAGCAATTAAAAACTACATTCAGTTTAAAACTGTTTGGCTTATTTGGAAAATTTGTCGAGCTAAAATAGATTAAGTTCAATTGTTTAGAGATAGAATCGTGGTGTGGTACTATTATTTAACAGCTGGACATTGATTGTGGAAGGAAAATAAAAAAATCGACAGGTAGTGATTTTCGTTGTTGGGATAAAGAGTGTGTTTTTTAATTAGTTATAAAGAAGCGGTTATTATTTAAAAAAACAAAAAAAAACAAATAGCATCTGGAAGAGGTTATATAAGGAAAGGCAAGATAGAATAGAAATTTGTTTTCTTCATACGCTGCTAAGTAAATAAACTTGAATTCTTTGGAACTATTTTTAAGTTTGCAAGCGTAAAGATATACTTAGTATTTTTGAATGAGGTAATTATTAATTATTAATAAACTGTAGACCGTAATCTTGACACTCTGAGCAGAGGTTGATACTTCACAAAAATGAATTAATTAATGATTTTATTTTAAAAGTTGGGATTTTTTTGTTATTACTGTCTTGTCCAAGCAGCGCAGAAGAATCAAATGGTGCTAAAAGCATCCAAAACGGCCCTTGCAATGTCGAAGCAGCAATAAAGTAGCCCTTAGGGAAGTCTGTAACCCCTAGAAGGTGCTTTTCCAGGGGACGGATAGAGGAATGCCTTCGTTGGATTTACCTATGAATGGTAGAAAGGTGATAAAATACCTCTCTTCCGCATACCAACAAGTCAACTTATTATAGCGGTTGGTTCCTGCTTACAGCTGAACCCTCTCGTCTACCTGTAAACCCGACTAGATGTGTGGGAGAAACAGAATAATCCACTGACATGTTTTCAATCTGATCAGTTTATTAATTCTAATTATCAATCAGACACAATACAATTCTAATTAAGGTAGATGATATATAGTAGAGCACGGAGGTGAGATTCTATAACACTACTACAGAGGGGATACTACTACAGACCCTCAACTGAATCTAAGACAGCTTAAATACGCTCAAATATAACTATGTCTCACACTGATAAACTAGCTTCTACTTAATCAAACTCACAGTACCTGAACTTTTTATGCATCGGATCCTACACTGGAAACATGCAGGGGATCTCTTCGGCTTGATCAATGTCATTTGGTCCACGCTCTGTAATCTTTAACCAATTCCACTCCTTTTCAATCTTCAACTAACAACTAATTCGCAGATTTTACGTTAACTCCTACTTGCCAACACCTACGTGTCAACAACGTGTCCACCCTCAAACTCGCGAAAACATAATTTATATAATATACCTCCTTTACATAATCACGTTTCTTTATTCGATGAAAGTTGGTTGAAATAAATATTTTCCTTAAAGAGATATGAAGGGATTAGTAGAACCACGTATAGATCCGTCACAAACTACTTAGGTCCAACCTCTAAGGCCCTGGCAAATTTTATTTCCATGGTTAATTGTGATTTTAGAAGTAAAAGTACAGGGTTATTCATAACTCCCTCCAAGGTTTCGATGTGCTATAGTAAAAAAACTAAGATGAATAAATAAAAAAGAACATTTGAAAGAATTCAAGTTTTATTTAGATACTTCACATATGTG
>BMAO01037554.1:0-34944 GCA_019973975.1 Trichonephila clavata | reverse complement strand
TTGCAAAATGTTCTGATACGAATAGTTAAAAATTCCAGATAATCTGTCGTTCCTTTTAATGATATTTTTAAATAACAAAATATTTTAGAAAAAGTAGCCTTAAGTTTAAAAATATTTGGTTAACTATTTCTAGGAATAGTTTAAAATATATTGCAAAACTCAGTTTAACCATTATTTAAAACGAATATTGAAAAAGTTGTTTTTTTATGAAAAACAAATGCTACACATACTAAACAAGCCAACAAGAAAGACGGTATTTATCTATGTATATACGACGGTATTTTTGCAGAGAACTTCAATAAAATACATTTCTACGCAGTAAATATGTATAGAAAGGCATTAGATATTTTAAGGAAAACTTCCGATGTGGAATATATAATAATATAAAACTTTCTGGATCTTAAAATGGTTCTTTTAAAATAGCGAATGAATTTCACTTTTTGGAAAGATTCAAAGATCATTGATATAAAAATAAATTATTAGTGCGAAATTATCCATTTAGTATACTTGATAAAATTTCAGATTAGGCATATTTAAATATGTTTGAGGAATATTTTTAATTCAGAACACTAATTTGGATTCTATCTTTATAAAATAAGATTCTTTTGAATTTGATTTGTTTCATTTATTTATTTTGCTTACTTTAATTTTAGGAAGCTACTGAAAAGCAAACTCTATTCTCCAAACATTCAAAAATAAATAGTTAATACTGTATTTAAAGAAAAAAGTTGTTATCAAAGTAAAGAAATAAGTTTTAGCTACCTCGTTTAACTCTTCTAAAAAAAATAATGACTTTTAAAAAATAAAGAAGCAAATTTTCCAGAGTTTAATGCTTTTTCACTATTTGCCAAATGAGAGGACAAATTATTCTTAATGAAAAGAAAGATAATTCATTATTTCATTTTAACAATTTTTTTCATTGAGATAAATTAAATTACTATTAGATTTTCTTAGAAATAAAATAAATATCCGAGACAATGTTTTTTTCGAGAGAAAAAAAACAGGTTATCTTATTGAATTAATACAAAATTTAAAATCAAAAATAAATAATATTTATCTTAAGTTTTCAAAAATTAAATTGGTCTTATAACTTATTAACTTTTTTATGAAAGTCTGATTCCCCTTTGTTTGTATTGCTGCATTTATATTTTGAAATTACTGTGTAAAGCAATCAGACGATGATAATAAACACTATGACATTCTTATTTCAAAATATTAATGAAGAATGCTAGAAACATTCATTAAGAATTCTTAAACTCTTAATTCTAAATTTTTTTTATTTACTTTTTTGATATTTTTATTAAGAGGAGAAATTTTTGATTTTTTATCTAGCAATTAAAGACAATAATACTACTAAATAAAAACATTGCTACGGAACAAAACAAAACAAATTTAACAATACAAACTACAATATATTTCTTCGTTTTGTAATTCTTAGGGAATTTTCTTAAATCAAGTATTATATTTTAAAATATAAATTTATGTATTATAAAATACAGATTTATATGCAATATAAAGTATGCATTTTATGCATATAAATCTCGCTTTAGAATATTTGAATAGTGAGCTACTTGTCTCTGCAAATAAGTCTGCGTTCACTAATATTAAAGAAAAAGTGACATAAACACAACGTATGTTTTGTTCACGTTGAAAAAGATTCAAATACTAATATAAAATACTGAATTCACTGCAATATAAGGACAGAAGCCCAATTTAATGCTCTAAAAATTCCTGTTTAAATTAGTTTCTTTTCCTTTGTGACTTGCATTCCTATATTAAAATACTAAATCGATACTTAACGTTGAGTTTAAAAAAGATATTAATAAAATATTTCGATGTTTTAGAGACTGAAAGATGAAATAAAATTTGTGTTATTACACTCGAATTTATTTAAGTATTTTGACAGCTTCTCTTTGAACTGCAAAATGCAACTAAGTATGGATCCTGCTTTGTGACATAATCATAAAAACTCAAGCAAAGTAAGTCTAAAAATAATAAAAAAAGTATTTAATATTCTAACGGAATCGGAATTCAATTTGCAAAGGAAAGGAAAATTTTCTGCTATGAAACATCATAATATTGCACAGTGGGGACAAAAACTGACTTTTCTTTTCTATGTATACATTTTTGGAAATTTATGGAAAAATGCATAAATTTCAATATAAAAAGAAATTTTGAAATTTTATTAAAATAAGAATTATTAGTAATTAAGAAATAAACAAAAATTCTCATAATAAACAAAATTATCATAATAAACAATTTCTAAAATAAAAATTACTAACGAACATTTAACGCCCATTCTAAAAATGATAATTGCTTTATATTTTCAGAAATTTTACTTAGTTTATAGAGTTAGATGAAGGAAGTAAATACACACAATACGAATTTGAATCGAAATGAAAAATTAAATACTTTATGGCAGAGAATTTCTTTGAATATATGAATTTTAAAATCCGTCCTCGGTCAGCATTAATTTTAAAACTATAGCATCATTCTTTTTCAGTTTCAAAGCCTCAATGATATTTTTATCTTTAGTGTTGAAATCATTTTAGTCTCACAAGGACAATTTATAAAAATAATTATAAACATGTAATAATTTTTCCATTCAAATTTGCTTTCGAGGAATTTTATTTAATTTATGATGAGCCCTCCACACAAGACATCACATAATAATTAATTAATTTAGTTTACGCGCCTAAGAGGAAATACCATTTTAAACATGATTTTACCTCCTCAAAAACTGCAACGTTGACATTATGATGATGAATCATCGAATCAGCCATTGATCTGACAGAAAACAACGTGTTAAATACTGGAAGCGATATCATGAAGGACGTTACTAGAATCTTCCGAGAACGAAATGTATAAACTCGAAGATATCTGGAAAGAAAAAGATCACTTTTGACAAAAAATCGTCATAAATTAGAATGTGTTTGTGATGCTGTTTTTAGTTTTGCGTTCATTAACAGTATGTAAAAATAAAGCGTAAAATAAAAACATGTCTAGAAACTTTATTTGCTGATACCAGATAAAAAAAGATCTTCACACCATGTTTGATTCTAATGAAAACCATCTCGCGCGGATTTCAGATTGCGCACAAAGAAGTAATAGTGGGATTGTTGCAAAATTTGGCATGGAAGTTCATGTTTGGAAGATCTGTAAATGTGATTAGAAATATATTGTGCATTACTTAACGCATCCATAGGGTATTGGACTTTGTTCTACACGGAACATAAAACCGGTAAATGCAGAGCATTTTTACGAATACCTAATATCTTGCAGAAAAATGCTTTCAAACTAGAGATGTCAGTTCACCGTCAATACAGAAAATTTAAGCAGCTGTCAAAGAACAAGAGTGGGAGAACCATTTGGAAGGTAGAAATTGGGTAGTCAACTCGTCAAGCAGCTCTCACATAGGTCTACCTGAATTTACTGTCTGGAGATTTTGGACAAGTAGACAAGAAGGAGATCTGTCACACAGTGATCAGACTGAGGACTCCCTCGACAGACAATGTCCAAAGGATCACCACATCATACGACAAGCAAACATAGCACCAACTTTCTTTTTGTTCGCCATTCGCATACAGGCAGTACATTCACACTGGTGTTTAATACCTTCTGTGTCAGCCCGAAACTGTGCAGGTGCAGACATTTGCTTTCACGCTACCCATTATGTGTATTGCTTTTGACACCATTCATTGTCACCTCCTTTTGGAATGGTTTCACAATCAAAGGAATTGCACTGTAACAAATGTATCGGACATCCTATGCAATGAATATAGATTCAATTTGTGCAGTGAAGTCAATCGTGTAGGTGTATGAAGGTTCCATACTGAACGTTTTCATTGTACATCAATCCAAAGTTCCCACAACTGGTGTGAATGTATGGGGTATCATAGCATATGATAATAGGTTACTCCTAATATATGGATCTATGGAACTGAGACAGCGCAAAGATACGTTCGGGATATTTTTAACCACATGTGTTGCCACTCATAGCAGGGTTTCCAGGATTCGTTTTTCAACAGGAGAATGCTGGTCCACACACAACAAGAGTTTCAAATAGGACTGCCTTCGCCATACTTCCCTCTTTCTTAGACTACTCAATTCCCAGATTTGACACAGAACGAACATATATGGAATCCCTTATGTCAGCAATCTGGACTGAGATTTGGTCGAATTAGATGTTCATTTGTATTAACTGGGGAACAATATGCCACCTGACATTACAATAGACTTGTACACTTCAATGCCCAACCGTATCACATCATGCAATCATACTAGATGTGGCACTACAGATTACTAAAACCTCCCTGCATTTGTTATTTTTCTACAATTAGTGGTCAATTTGCTTTGATATTGTCTTCATTTACTTAGAATAACTTTATACTTACGTATGTAATATTTGGTTTTATTGTGACAACTGTTTCATGGTGCACAGATTTTAGTGGCAATGAATGCATGATGCAACATTTTTTTGCTACACATTTAGTTTTATAGAAGTATGTACACAATTTAAAATATTCTTTATTTTAAGCTTATAATTTCGATATCAATAGACTGTTATTTGTAGGCCATGCTTTAAATATAATTTCAGTAAACAAACTTACTTCGGTCATTTTATTGTTTGGCAATTCTTTGTAGTACTATACAAATTAAATACAAATGGAATTATTTACAAGACTTTAACTCATTAAACGCATTTCATAATTTGATGATGTTTACCTATAAGCTAAATAGGAACATATTTAAAATTTTATTCGTTTAGAATAAATTTAATTTAACTCAGATAGCCATTATTAGCTCCTTTGTCTCATTAATCCAATAATCTTAATAATTTAAACCGTAATTATACAATTTGTTAAGGGCCATAAATGTTGTACAAAAGAACCGATACCTTTTAATTTACTTAAGTGTTTCCTATTTGCCTTGTATCTAAATTGTGATGCGTTCGTTCAAGCGCATCGACGTAAGTGTTTACCCTCTATTCCCTATTGTATTAAACACTCTATTCCGGTTAAGTATAAAGTTAATACTTAGAGTAATCAAGAATTTTGCAAAATTTTGTGATCCGTATGAATGAAAAACTGAAATAGTTTAATTAAAACTCCGAAAGAGAGAAACTACGAAAATAGCAGCTTTTGTTTGTTATCTAACTTATGAAATCTGAGTTTCAATATTACTTTTTACTTTAATTGTATTCCATTATATTTAATCTAAAGAAAGTTCGGAACTTGAATTTTATTTTTTAGAATACCAAGTTTTCATTATGAATGTATTCTCGAAGTTGAAGCAATTTTATTTTTTTTTTATTTTGATGAAGTGATACTTTTAAAATAAAACACAATAAAAAGCAAAAATTATTTGAGGTCTTTAAAAAATTATTCTTAAATTTAACTTGTACCATTAAAGTATTTAAACTAAGTTTAAATTATTTTTTGTGAATTTAGCTTCTTTAAAAAATTATTCGAGGAAACATTAATCCAAGATTAATATATTTTTAATCACATGTTTTAAATCACACACACACACATACAAGCGATTTCTTATATATTTCCAAAAGTTTTCTAAGAGTAATTATGCTTCATTTCTTTGAAAGTAAAAATGATTTTTCGACAGATGTTTTTTTTTTTATGTTTACAATAAAAATGTACATTTGGCTTAGATTATGAAGCGTTATGTATGTTAATATAGACTGATACTAGCAGGTACTTTTCTATGAGAGGATTATATATATATATATATATACATATAAGACTACTTATAAAAATATTTAAAATGCTTAAAAAATCTTAATTTTTTTATTCAAATATTTATTTTTATTCATTATGAGTAATAAAATGAAATACTATAAATGGAATTTCATAGGTATTGCTCAATAAAATTTAATCCTTACTGACATGCATATATCTTGAATACATATTAGAAATATGACTAAGGGTATTTTTTTAAAAGTGCGAAAAAATATATTCCTCAACATAAATTAATCTAATTTTAGTAATTTATTAAATGATTATTAGTTGATACATTTAATTTATTACATTTTCATTTTAATGCATAGAAATAACTTGATCTAGATACTTCGTAATTTATAGGAATGATCTCTTGGTATAAATATTTTTTTTTCTCCGCTGAAATATAGTTCTAGACTCAAGAAGGAAAATTACATGACATGAATATGACTGAGAAATGAAACCATCAAGCCATTGAAAAAAATCAAATATATACTTCGGAAATATTACGATACGAAAAGTCACGTACAACTGTTTTTAGCTTTTTAAATAAATGTTAAAACACTATTTGTGTCTTCTGAATTATGTTTCATACATTGGTATTGCATGAAAATTTTTAATAAAAATGTCTTGAGATGTACTCTCCGCCTTAAAATTTACAATCTATGCAATAAATGTCAATATGAAACAAAATTTTACATACTTAAGTACAACTTTGATTAAGTAATGTTTACAAAATGAAGCAAATGATAATTTACTGTAGAAAAAATTACACATAATGAAGTTTTTCTACTCTTTTGGGACACCTCTTGCGCAAAATCATTAAATGATACTTTCGGGCATTGAAGCATACGAGTCTTGTATGGTGTCTTATGACATCTCGTTCCACAGTTGATGAAAGCATACACCTAGTTCGACTAAACTCGTAAGTTGTCCAACTCTCCGCCCTAAAAGGATCAAAAATATGCTCAATAGGGGACAGATCTGGGTAGTAAGTAGGTCGGGAAGAAGGAAGCATGAGGCACCATTCCTGTGAACTGTTACTGGTGTGGGAGAGCATTGTCTGTTACAAATTGGCTTCCGGAAGCCCTTCCATGAGTAATAAAACCATGTAGTTGAAAAATGTCATTAACGAACCTCTGAATTGTCCTGGAGCCATGGATCAATATTAGGAGAAAACATGTGTTCTATGCTATATCATATATATTCGTACCAGTTGTGGGAGATATATGATGAGATGGAGTGAAGAGTTGCTCTACGGGGGCACAATTGACTTCACTGTACAAATTGAATATAGATTCGTCACTGAGGACGACCTGATTCCATTTGTTTTCAGATCAAGCACTTTGAGCGTGACGCCTCTCCAAACGGAGATGGCGGTGAATGGTATCAAATTCAGTATATGTAATGGGTGTCGCGATAACAACTGTCCTTCAGCCAGGTGCCTTGCAACAAAGCCTGTAGTAAACGGGCTGCCTTGTGCGTAAATCGCGAGAAATGAGACAGTTGGTTCTATTCGAGCATGTCGTATGTGTGACGGTCTTTTTGACTATTGATATATTGAGGGCATCCTGAACCTAGTCGCCAAGCAACAGACCTCTCTATTGTCCATTGATACCAACTCCTTCTCACAGTACAGAGAATGGTCTTGATGGCGAGCTACACTCTGAGCTAACTACCCGATTTCTACCTTTCCAATGGTTCTTCAAAGGACGGTCGTTGACAGATGCTCATATTGTCTTCAATGGTGACGTAATTACATCTCTATTTAAAAGGCATCCCTCTCTAACAGATTAAATATACACAAACAAGTTCTAATTATCTATTTATAATCCAAGGGGAACGAAGTTCAACACCCTCTGGTAGGAATTCGCGCGGAATTTCTAATCATTTACATATCTGCCTGACACGAGCCTTCATTCTAAGCTTCGTAAGAATCCTTCTTTTACGTCTTGATGCGCAAATTTTTGTGGCGAAAAGTGCATTTTGATAAAACCAAAGTGTGCATTCTAGTTTAATGCATTTCTAGTTTTTTGAAGCATTTTAAATGCCCCGTTAAGCAATTAGAAATGTTTAGTTCAAAATTCTTTAACATCTAGTAATATATATATAACATTTCAATTGGAACAGGCTAACTTTTTAATTTTTTTCGTTCATATGGAGAACTTTAAACGACTTCATAGTAGTACAAACCGATTCCTACTTTAATTGATTCGGGGTTGAGTGTACAATTATTATATTTATAGTTTATTTTACATTATTTGTTTTAGATTTCGAATGGAGGGCAACGCGTAAAAAGTTTGTATTATGAACTTGAATAGAATTCGGATTGAAATTTTAAGGTACCACGATCTTCGCTAAAGAGTAGAAGCATGAATTTTATGCGTAGTATATAAGGCAGAAAAACAAAAAATAAATTGAAACTAGAATTTAGATTACATTTAAATTTATTTATTATTAAAGACAAACATGTACATTTTTGTGCATACATGGATATATACATGTGTAAATCAAAATTGTTGGTGCACATTTTATTGTTTGAAACAGTTGCGGATATTCATAGCTAGTGTTATTAATAATCAGAGCTCATGCCTTAAAAAAACTGCAAATTGATAATTAGATGTATAATATGAGCAAAATTTTAAAGGAAGTCGTGACATGGTTAACCATGAGTAGGGAAAGCCTTATAATAAAAAAACATACAAAAAACTCTACTGATAATATTCATTAATTTAAAATCAAGTTTACATTTGCAGAAAAGCTTAATTTAAACTAATTAAATTTTAACTCACAGAATTTCAGCTTCAATGATTACTACGAAGTGTAGTGTAAATGTATCGAATAAATATTCAATAAATTTCTGATGCATTCGAAGTTATTTTTAAGGAATATTTTTATTGTTATTTCATTTAAATGAATTTAATTCATGCTTTTCATATTCAATTCTCTTTTTTTATTGAATAATTTTATAAGTACTTTTATCACCAAGATATTTTTAAAATACTCTTCGATCATTTAAGAAAAATATAATCTAAAATATACAGCAATACTTTATAGATATTTTTATAAAGGTAACTTAATGCATTTGTTTCTTATTTTTCTAAGCTGTAATCTTTTTCAAATGCATGCAGGCACACTTATAAACACTTAAGTTTTATATGGAGTTTAGAATCAACTTTCTAAAACTGCGGTTTATAGGTAGTTCAGATATCTCAGATATTCACAAAAAGGCTGTGCAATTCATGTATTTTAAGACATGCCAGCTCGGCAGCATGAATTTGATTTCCCAAATGGAAACCCAAATGTTCTGTTTGATTCATGTCAGGTCACTTCGGACACGTTTTGTATTATCCTGTTTGCAATCACCCACATCCAAATGTAACAATGTTGCCATGAAGAAGTATATCTGCTCTGGAATAATATCTCTAAATGCACAGATGTCAGGGATTGTTCTGCAAGATACTGGGATCTAGTGTGCCCCATAAAAACGTCATTTACACCAAAATACCACTCTCACTTCTTTGAATCTAGTCAACTGTGAACCCAGGTCCCAGGGCTCACTTTAGAAATTGGGGGATGTTAGGGACCAAATCCGTCAAAATAATTGACCAGAAAACGAAATTCATCAGACCAGACAACTCTATTTCATTCTTTTATTAATCAATGCCACTGTTCTCCTGCCCCTCTCCATATTGATAACATTTAATCAATATGGATATAAAATTTATATGTAATTAAACTATAATAGAGTTTCACAATTTATATTATTTACAAAGAATACTATATTAAAGGATTGGTATTTGACAGTAACCCAATGTATTGTGTGGTGTCATGCTGTGAGTGTGGGTAGGGTGGATCTTACTTCATAAATAATTCCCAAATTGAATTCCACTTAAAATCTTTATTTAAATAAATTTTCAAAAGCATAATAAACGTCTCTAACCAACATTCTACAAATTATTGTAAAACTTCGCTAGTTCATTTGATTTTAAAACAAAATTTTAATAAATACCGAAATTAAAATCTATGAAAAGTATTTTTTTAAATTTGATTTCCTAGCGTTTGAGTGATTTATACTACCTGCCCGTCTAAAGGTGGACCAACTCCAAGTCTACAAATTATGCAACTGCTCATACTTATTACTCAGATTGTGAAACTATAACTTACATGTATCATGTAGCTTCATTTACCTTTCTTATTTCCCAAAATTCGTTTTTGGCACTCATCTTCAGTTTAAATCATCATTTAAGCTGCATCATCCAACGCTTCTTTGATAAAATCCACAATTTTTGATAAACCTACAGTTCTTGGACCTTCCTGGAAAGTTGAGTATTCAGTTCCTAGGATTGTTATTAAATTGTCGTAAGAGACAATGCCTAGCTTCACAGTCAACGGTTCCTGTCCAGGCAATCGTTGCGGTATTTTATACGATGTCTTGCAATAATGTACACTCATGTCCAAAATTAAGGTCACAAACATAAGATCTGTGAAAACTCATGAGCTATTTTCTGTGTAGTGACGAAGTTTACCACATAGGCATATTAGAATGTGAGAAAGAATAAAGCAACATAACAACATGAAAAAAAATTTGAGAATTATGTTATGACACTTAGCATATCAAAAAGTGTAAATTCAGGAATCAGAGATAAAGCATTTATCTGGGAAAAAGTTTGTATTAGCTGGTGGGTGACCACTGTGAACAACTAAACAAGCCCCAAAAAGAGCTGCCATACTGTTTGTTTGAGTTTCAATAAGTATTTGTGGCAACAAAGGTCACTTTTCCAAAAGTGGGTGTTTTAATTCTTGAGGGAAGGGTTGTTGGGAGGGGTTCTACGCTGAGAAATGGCTTTTCCTAAAGACCATCCTAAATATATTCAATATAATTATGATCTGGAGACCTCGAGGGTCAATCCCATACGATGAATACCCACTCTTGCGTGAAATTTATCAGCAATGTGAGTACTGCGTGTCCATGCATTATCGTCCACAAAAAAAGTAGTCCGGGCCCATAACACCCAGAAACACCTTACATAGGCATCCAAGATCTCATCCCTATAGCGAAATATCAAATGCGTAAAGTAGTGTGTTACTACCCAACAATTATGCCACCACACATAAGGGCTTCTTTTCCACCAAATCTGTCAATTTTTGTTTCGTAGGAGAAATGGAATTGAGCTCTATTTTCCCTCTAAGTAAAAACTCAACGAGAATCACTTTGTTTCGTAGATTTCAACTCTTTACTGAAACGAACACTCTCTCACTCTTGTGGTTCCCACGACTGTGTTTCGGACTCTACAATACCCGTTCTCTCCCGACGGATAAAATCAAAGGGACGTCGGTGGTAAAGGGCCAGTCTCTGCAAAATGGCTGTAGACTGTTTGCCAGGAAATTCATCTTCCAGGCACATCAGCAATGTTACGAGCTAGCTGAGGAGCCGTTGTCCGCCTATGCCGTCGCGCGCTTAATTTCAAGTAGTAATCCTGTGCAGAAGTCGACGCTCAGAGGTGACCTTGACCAACCTTCCTCGTGACAGCACCTTTTGTTTGGAATTGATTCCGTAACCGGGAGATCATTTTGGGTCAATTTTAACCATAAAGACACCTCCATTTGAGACTGGCCAAATTCAAGCCTACCAACCACTCTCCATCTCAAAGAATCATCTAATCGAGCATGAGAAGTCATTCTCACTACAAAAAGACTAACTTGTTTTAACGCAATATTTATAAAACTGGAGGCAAAATTCCCATTCGTTTGAATGGTCTCAATCCAGTAGTTTTCCAAAAACTAATGTTAAACAATATCTTTTCTTAAACTGCAGGTTGATATTGTACTATCTGTTTTCAAATTATATAAAATACAACTTCTATCAGTTTTACTGCAGGCATTTTAAAATAATAAAGAAAAACATATTTGTGAACTTAATGTTGGACATGAGTGTACTATCGTAACTGTATTGGCAACACTATAAGAAACAAAGCACATGGTTGATAATTCCTTGGTGAGTTATCTTGAACGTTAGAATTGTTATGATAGTACGTAACAAAGGTATTACAGTATCACGAAAAACTTTTTTTTGTCTAGAGAGAGAAAATAAATCACATATAATATGATGCATCGATTGAAGTGTTCAATATAACATTCTTTTGAGCCCTTTCTTCTGGGAGGTGTAACAGAACGAGTTCCAAAATACCGTATACATATTTTGACAGGAAAGTTCTAATAAATTCACATGATTAGGCCGAAAATAGTAAAATAGAATCAAATAATTCATATTTTTACTGACAGTTTATCTTCAATTACTTTTTTTTTTTTGCAAAACACTTTCAGGAATCTGAAAAAAAAGTAAAAACTTTCCCTAAATAGAAATTATTTGAATATCTACTGAGTTAAAGTTCCAGTAACGTAATACATAGTGAAAAAGCAGAATATATAGATAAAAAAATACTCTGAAAATGTCTTTTCACTTGTATGCATTTGAGCGTGTCTACTTCTCGCTTCGTTATAAAAACTCCAAAAGAAAAACTCTCTCCCTGGGAACTGGTAGAGAGTTAATGGGCCAAATCTAATTCCGTTTACGGGTCACTCAGAGAATACATACTTACTCCTAGTATTAAATTACTGTTTTTTTACTCCTAACTTAAATTAGCCCGCTGTTTTAAATTCATTATTCAGTTTTTAACTAAACATAGCCCGTTTTTGTTACAATTACACAAATTCAAATTTATACTAATCCCAATTGTCCTATTGAAGATAAGGAACATTAAACACATTTTTAGTGTACTTAAAGAAAATATTTCCATTTGAAAAACTTTCAGAGACTTTAAAATATACGCTAAAAATCTTATGTAATCAACTACTCTTGTAAGGCTAATTTATTTCTTTAGATAGTTGCATAAACTACTGATAAAATGCAATGAGCATTTTTGCATATAATTTAATTTTCTAACCTAGCTCAGTACCCACTGTCATTTATTCATTTATCATATTTCAATACGTTAATGATTATAATGTCCCAAGTTCACAGGGAAAATCTTTAAGGGAAGGTAGGGAGCATCATAAGATGAGTCACATTTGTATAAGCAACTCAAGGTTGAAAACATTTTCGTTCAATGCTATGTGGCATTTTTCTTAAGAGAATTTATGGAAACAGACGTGTATTACCTCGGTCATTGAATCTGTCACGTTACTTGAGAGTTAGGAAACGTTTCACAAACACTGAACTGGCAGATTTGCATCTAATTTACTGATTGGTAGAAGAAAATGCACGATCAACAGAAAACTTGTATGCTGAAAATTACCAATAGAGGGATACACCAGACCACCTGCTGTTTGATGATTTGTATCACAATTTGTGTGAATATGGATCATTAGGATGTAATAGGCATTGTGAGGGTGGCCATGAATAAATCAAGCTCTCAACATGGTACTAGGATTCCTTCAAACGGTATTCAACACATTCTGTTCCATGGAGGAAACAAAATGGGTTGGATAGCGTGGCTCTTTTTCACTATAGATGTTACTTCGTAATATGATTCCTACTCAAATTGTAAGGCAAATTTGCATACAACAGGCAGTCCGGTTCATTTCTATGTGAGTACCTTTCGCGAAACAATATTTCTGCTGATCGTGCGTTTCGTTACATCTATTCGTAAATCAGATGCATATTCATACGATGTTAGGTCAAATGACTGCAGTAATGTGTGTCTGTTCCCTAAAATTTCTTGTAAATAATGCCACTTTGCACAGAACGAAGACTTTTCCGACCATACGTTGCTATACAAATCTGCATCTTTACGATGCTCCCTACCTCCCCTTAAAGTTTGTCCCTATGAACCTGGAACACCCTGTATATATGTGTACGTATGCATATATATATGTACGTATTTATATGCGTATGCATGTGTATAGATGTGCATGTTTTTATTCCCTTTTTAATCATTGTATTACGGTTTTGATCGTCCATCTCTGTATAAGTTTTGTTGTGATGTGCGTGCCTTTTTTGGCAAATATGTTACGATATTCTTGGTTTTAAAAACCGTTCTTTAATAATCTACAGATCAACGTTAATTTTAACTTCTTTATGTAACATGTATAATTATATATATGGATCTATTTTTCTTAAATAAATATTTCTAGCGATCTGGTATTTTGGGAGACAGAGACCTTTTAGGAGACCAGTGTACACGGATCGAAAATCTTATTGGATAAGTTTGGATTTTCTTTGGCCCACTGCAGATGCTATTGACAATCAATTGTATGCCACCAGCGCATTGACACGATGATTTGGGCACCGACTGCTTAAACACATGAGCAGCAGCGTACTCTGTATTGTGTTTTCCAGACGCACCATCTGTGTGGCTAATGTTTACATTCTAGTGATATTGTCTATTGTAGACATTTGCTCGACAATTCATAAAAACCTCAGCTTGCATCTGCAGTCAAAGTGCCATGACCAGCGAACCACTGGTTTATGAATAGTTGTTTCAAAGTCCATAAACCACTTTAAGTAAGTATTCATTACAAGTGCACACATTCAATCACCAATTATGCCCGTTTTGAAATCGAAGATCCCAAGTGCTGAGCAATTGAAACTTTATAAATCACTCTACACGTGAAAAAGTCAGTGTTTAGGCACTTTATATACTTCAGTATCACCAACTCTCAATCTATTGCTTTCTACGGATGGGCTCAACGCTCTGTTTGAGGAGTGGCCATTATGTGATAGCTTTTCGAATTTTGTTCCCTATGTCGAAATTTGTTTGACAGACACACCCACCCAAAAAATTAAATAAAAAATTAAAAAATTACATAGAAAAATATACAATGTTTTGTTACTAATAACATTTTATTTAACTTCTTCAATATCGAATCTATTCTAAATATATACTATGAATTACAGTTGAATCTCAATGCATACTTCAACCCCTTGTTACGGTTCTTTTTCCTATGATGGTTCATTGTGATTTGGATTTTGTTCTTATCGTCACGCTCTGAAGTAATACGTGGGCTAACGGCAGTGGACCCTGTAATTTTGAACTGCACTCAAGTGAAAAGGACGACGCTTGTGATTTAACATCCCACTCTTCCACACCATTATAGATCTTCTCACCAACGCAAGGACTTAAACCTTGAGATATTTATAAAGATGGGAATCATCCCGACAACACGACAAGTCTTCAACTTCATCAGAACATGTGACTACCACCAAATTCTTACCATGGCCACTACTTGGTATCGAGTTTACGTGGTCCATATCTAATCATGCTTTTGTTTTTATATGCCTCGTTTTTAATGGGATTTTAGGTTGTTGATTAAAACGATTGGAATGAAATTTATCTATTAACTACAAGTTTTATTTTTTAAAGTACAAGTATGGAAACCAATTCTTTAACACTGTTTGAAACATGAAACGCTTCTAAAAAGTGAAACAAACTCTAAAGGTTTTTTTAGCAAGGTACCAAGGATTATATAAGTGACCTCGAAAATTATAAGACAATAAAGAAATCACAGATTATGTTTTTTAAAAAAAATACCATAAGCATAAGATCTTTTGATAATTCACCTCAACTTACTATTACCAGAGAAAAATACTTTACATTTAAGGAAAGTGAATATAATAAAATTCTGTAATGATGATTCAGCTTAGCTCTCAGTAAAAAAAGAAAAAATCTTTTTTTTTATCCACGAGGATAGATAGGCTTTATTTAGGCAGTATGCATACGCCTCTAATTTTATTTTAGTAGTGATTTGAAAAATATATGAATTATTTGTTTGATATATAATTTGATTAACTTTTCATAGTGATAACATTAAATTAAAAATGAGCAAATGGTTTTTCTCATTACTTTTTATACAGTTTTCAATAATCATTTTCTTTTTTTTTTCGTTTTACATGCTTTAAGAATAGCTTAGAACACACTCACATTCCATTATGAGCATCATTAATTATTCCCCAATTTCCTTGATTCGGTTCTTCATAGAACGTATTTTTAGAATGCAAACACGTTGTTGGTTGCAACGATAATTTATTTTTGTACAGGGTATTTTCCTTTTAAATATATTTGAATAATAAAAACCTATGAATGTTGTAAAATTAAACACTTTTAAGGTATACTACAGAATATATATATATATATATATATATATATATATATATATGTCTCCAGTTATTTGAGGCTATAATTGGAAAAGTTCTTAGGAGAGAGATATATACAAATATTCATTCCTCTTTAATTCATTATTCAAAACATTCCTAATGCAAACCTTCTGTAGTGTCTCAGTATTAATGTTTACATAAATTATGACACAACGTTGTTTCTCCTAGCGTGATTATTAATTTAAGCAATGCTGTAGACTACTCTTATATTTATATTGTACCATATGGTATAAATTTTGTAACATCGAGCATAATAGACATAATACAGGGTATTGCAAAAGTATACGATGTATAATTGGTTTTACTGTAGGTAACGGAAAAAAGGTTAGCTTCTTTATTTGAAAACGTCGAGAGACATATATTTTTTTTCAAATATCTTATTTAACTTTTCCTAAATATAAAAAATGATAATTTATAATACAATTTGTTCTGAAACCTGATTTGTAATAGTATATCAAGAAAGATGATTCTTTCGAAAATATCATGAATTCAAAAAATCCTCACACATCTTCTTAACTTAAACCCCTAGGGTTTTTAACTATTTAATATTAGAAAAAAAAACTTTGGTATCAAACTATTAAAGAAATAGTGATTTCAATTATAACAGCTATTTTACAATCTAGATGCAATGTGTCCTGAAAGGTTATTGACAAACTTTATGTGCTGGTCTGTGAGGCAGTGCGCATAAGTTTTTACATAGGCAGCTGTGCCCGAAAATCAAATAATTCAGTGGTGCTACAGCAGCGTGATTAGCAATGATAGGTAGTCGATAATAGCAACATGATTTTATTGATAAAAACACAGCAATTCAGATGAGAGAAATAACCACATTTTTACGTGCAATAAGTATGACCACCGAAGCACTGAGGCAGTAAATTAGACCAATTAGAAAGTCTCGTATAATGCCGACCCACACGTGTATAGTGTACATAGGTACATGAACTTCCAGATCTGTCATGCTCACACGTATTTATGTTGTGTGCGTTCGAAACACCGTCCTGTGAAAAAGTCGCTTCATTGGTAAACAGAATTCACTTGGCAACACTGACAGTACAATACTATCATACCAATACCAATATGCTAATGTGATAAATAGAGGGTAATAGGCTTGTCTGATGCTTATACTTTTTAAATGTGGTAGGTTTGTAGCACACCCTCCTGAAAAACATGCGCATAACGACGGAGCATTGTGCATCAAAGTTGTGTTCAATCTTACTGATATCTGTGCCCAAGTTCCTCTCAATTTTCCATTGTACAGTACATTCTACGTACAGTGTGTGTATAATATTGTCAGTCTCCATCTATCTTCTGGGCAATTGGGCCAACAATGCATGGCTTGACAAATGTTTGTTTGAGGAGCACTATATCGATACATCCACTCGGCGCGCGCTTCTTTTTTCTTTTCTTCCATGAACTCTTAAATTTCAGTTCAACATTACTGAAACAATGCATCCTTGTAGAACGCCCTTGCCTGAATTTAGGTCACTTGTGTGTGTGTGTGTGTGTGTGTGATACTCTCCGATATACTTGAAAACATCGCTATATAACTGGGGCCATTATAGACTTCATTTATACATTTATTTTAAGTATTTTGTAAATGTTGCTGCTTCGAATTGGAAATATTGTTTCTAACATCTTTATTTAAATATATACTTAGTTTCTATTAAGTCTAGAAAAAATAAATAAATAAATAAAACATTTTCTGGGAGTGTGTGAGTGCTTTTTCTTTATTTATTACACATCGCTTGATATTATTCAATATAAATTATAACCCTTCGCAATGATAAAAAGGAGAGATTTAAATAATTCACTCACTAAGGGATTTTTAAAATAAATTGTTTGAAAATTAATCACTTATAAAATCGAGTAACATTTATTCTGCCATTTTTTTGTAGGCCAAAATGTTTGTAAGATATTTTAAAAATTCTTTTATTTATTACATTTATTATGTTATTATAATTGGTTGTTATCCATAAGTAAAGCAAGTAGCATTTTCCAGAAATCTCGTGACTGTGATAATCGAGTCAGCAGGGTTGCAGACTCGTCTGTTCTCTTGAGTCATGGGTTCGAATTTTGGTAGAACTTCAGACGTGAAGAAGGTTTGATGCACATTAAATTTATCGAAGATCAAATTTCTTACTTTTCCGCAATGTAAACCAATAGAGAGGGTATTCCAGGTTAGATATCCTCCTCGTGATTTGACTGTAGATAACAATTTCATGGCTTAATGCTAATAATCTTCATGTTACGTTATTGTTAACGTCGTACGCAAAAGGTAAAAGGAATATAGCAATGGACCTTGCAATTGTTTGCCTTGGCCTTGATCTGACATACCACTCTTCAAAATTACACACTAAAGGATTATGAGATACTTCTGATTCAATGAACATTGCCCAGAGGTCAACACGGGTGTTTTTCTTAATGACACTCAATCTCAAACTCAATTCAATTTGAATTCGTCAAAAACACTACTGACCATGAATGTATGACCATAACACATTAGTTAGCACTATATCTTATGTTTAGTACACTTCAATGTAGTATAATAAGAAAATAATGAATTAATCTGAAATTTCATTACAGGCTGGAATATATACTCAGTTAAAATGGTAATAACAAAAGTTATTATGTACAGTGTCATTCAGAGAATCTATTTTTTATTTTAGAGGTAACAGAACATTTAAATAATAAATAACAAACCTTCAGTTTATAAAAGAGGAGATTAATATCCTTTTTTAAGCATCAATTCTACAAAATTTCAATTGTGATACAGTTTATTTATTTAATACTTATTATTAATTATTACGTTATATTTACATAATAACTTATGTAAATATAACAGTTGCACTAATTTAAAGAAGACGTTTCCCTTTTAACTTTGTAATCGATTTTTAATTATTTTTTAATTCAAAATATCATTGTTACAGTTTTTATTGAAGTCCTGCTTTTAAAAGCTTTCTACATTTGAGCCAATTTCTTCGTTATCCTTTTTTAAAGAGAAATACAATGACAACTGAATCAGCTAAATCCTTTTGAAATACGGCTATTAGTAATAGATCTTAAATTTCTTCGGTTCAACCTATAAACCCTTTTATAGCATTAACTGATCTGATTTATTCATAATCTATCTTCCACTCTGTTTTTTAGCGACAAGCTGAGGTATTTGTGTCGCAATAATTACGTCAGGGGTAGCGAAAATGCTTTTATGCGTTTATATAAAAAAAAAAGAGCAAAACTCAAATAATTCGTCTGGTGTATGACAAATAGCTTCATAATGCCGAATTTCATGAAAGCGCCATTTTTCATTTTTAAGAAAAACGAAAAGAAAAATAGCTTCAGACGACGGATCAATGTATTTCTATTGCAAAAGGATTTTTTTTATCCATTTTTATAGAATGAATCTTTACTCTCTTTTTCCCCTTGGATCAGAAATTCCTTAAGAAATTGAGCAATATATTTTAGAACTTATTACATTTCAGTGAAGTTACGTCCCACTTATTCTTGCTTCCATGCGAAATGGGAAAGCTTTAATGTAAGGATATTGTAAATTGAAAGTGGGAAGTCAAATAGAGGCTTTTTGTTACGAATTTAAGCTCGATAAACCTTCTACCTATTGAAATTGAAAGTATAAAAAATTTGGGAAACATTAAAAATATCTTCCTTTTAAAATTCAATTATCTGGGAATCGGTGAATTAAGATTTTATAATGCATGTATATTCCAGTTTCTCCTTCTTTTTTGCATTTTTAATTTTTTTTTCGTTTTATACTTTTTTTTAATGTATAATTTAATGGTTGTCTCTTTCTAAGCGAATATTAAATTGCTTACATAGCATTTTATTGATATGCCATCTGATGTGTTCTTGTTTTATATGCCAAGATATACTGAATGGAGATTAAATAAAATATATTTAAGAAAAAAAATTGCAATTAAACATAAATTTTAGCAAATCAATTTAAGAAAAAAAATATTTTTTGGTCTTTTTTAACAGCACTAGAAGGAATTGTGATTCTCATAAGATTCTATTCACAATTTCATATTATAAAAATATTTAGATTCCACGTACATAACATTAGTGATCTGTTCAAATCATTTGTAAAAATATTATTTAATATTTGAGCAAAATTAATTAAATATTATTAATTATTTTATGTAAGCCGTGTATTGTGTATGTTATGATGATTAAAGAAATAAATATACAAAAATAAATATGAGTATATAGCCTTACTTTAACATTCTCTTAAATCTTAATTTTATTTTAGGACGCTTAATAGCATGTACAACGTGAGACTTTTGAGAAAATGTAAATCAAGATAAATACAAATAGATAAAAAATTATTTTAATAAAATAATCATCCTTAGTATTCATAACAGGTTTTTTTAAAATTTATTTGTGCTATATTATATCTTAAATTTTAAACTTCCTCTCTCTCCCTTTGTGTGTATGTGTATTTGTTTATATTAATGAGTGCGTATGTGTATGCAGTTCCACAATTACCTTAGAATATATATATATATGTATATATGTTATACGTAACAAATACTTTTACAATTATTCTAATGCTTTTAATCTACATAATAATCTCAAATTCGTTTTCATTTTGCGATGTGTAAATTTGATATTTTAAATGCGTTGAATGTTGTTCTATTTAAATATGTATATTGTAAGCTTTTTTTGACATTATGCAATTTTATACTTAAATCTGTAATAATAGATCATTTATAAAACTACTTTTGTAATTCCGAAAATATTCATTGGTAATTTTTCTAAATTACCACTTAAATCAATCCGAAATAAAAATTATTTTTAAGTAAGCGTTTAACTATCCATGAAAGAAAGATAATTTTGGTTTTCTGTAGAGAATTCTGAAAAAGACCCGTATACTAACATAATATATCAAATAAGGTATTTTTAACTTCAACTGAGCTTCAGAATTTAGCTCATTTATTACGATTCTAAGGGTGAGTTTTACAAAAACCCCTTTAGTAACATATAAATAGAAAGCTTGTTAGAGTGCACTATTTATGTATGCTTTTCTTAACATTGAAAAACATTTTTTTTTTCAAAAATATGTTACACTAATAGATTTTTTTTCTCTTAAAATTTGTATAAAATCTGTATGTATAAGCAACTTACAAAATTTTTTTTTTAACATAATGTTTTATATATTACTTTTGTTATTTGTAATATGGTTCTAAAAATATTATATTGAGCAGAATTTTAAGAAAAAAGCGGGTGGCGTAAGAAATTCTCATGTGTGTGTGTGTTACTTAATTCTAAAATTTGAAATTCTTATAATTCTTGCTATATCTGTATATCTCCTTTACATTAGTGAATTTTTCTATCCTATAAATATTTTTAACATGTTTGTTTTTATAAGTAAAAATATGATAAAAATAATAAAAGATTAACTAATAACAACAAAAAAATTCCCAATTTTTTTTTTTTTTTTTTTTTTTTTTTTTTGCAGCGTAATGTTGAAAAAATGTACGTTTTTATTCTCGTCACACTATAAAACAATAAGTGGGCTTTGTGACAGACTTCGTAATTTTGAAACTCGGTCGCGTGACAAAGATGACACTTAAAGTATCCGACTGCGACAACTTTTTTTAAAAAATGTAGATATACGAATTTTTTGTTATTTTTAGATTTGTGTTGCATATTTTAAGAAAAATATGCTAAAATTACGAAGAGAAAAAGAAATTATTATTACTAAAAAATGAGAAAAAATACGTAAAAATTCACGCAAAAAAGCACAAACGCGGCCCATTTCGTACCAAAGGTTTATGAACAAATTTTCAATTTTTCCATTGTAATGTGTTGCAGTGTTATTCATATTTGAAATGACCTTCAGGATAAGAGATATTTTCTTTTTTACAAAAAGTAGAGCACTTTATCTGAGTTATTAAATGAAATTGCTAAAAAAAAACAGTGATTATATTCACATAAGGGACTGTAAATTTTGTAATAAAAAAGTGATTGATAAATGTGAAGGTTAAAACAATTCTATATTATCCAGAACTTACAGAAAAAAATTCAGTTAATTATTTTCAAAACTTTTTTTAGCAATCGCTGGCCCCGTTTGATCATTTTCAAAAAAATAGATATCGAGTAAGAGACGTGACATCTTGCTTAAAGTAATAGCATCTGCTTTTACTAAAACACTTGTAGTTTTTGTTCTAGAGAACGGAAAATGATAAACTGGGTATTTTTATAAAGCTAATAAGATGGCCTATAGATTAAAATCATAAAAAAATTGTCTTTTGGCAAAATTCACATTTTTAGCGTAGTCGGAAACCTTAAGCACACAAGTAAAAAACTTGGTACCCCTATCTTATAACTATGGCAACGGGCGAACATTGAATCGCGACAGATTTAAAAAGCATCGGTCCCCTGTATACGGAGGTCTTCAAATGTCCCAGGACTCAAACCCATGGCACTCAGCTTACGAGATAGATGTCATAACCGCATGCTACCTTGGCCATGCAACGTAATCTGTTGAAGATTTTTATTATATCAATTTGCATTTATTCATTTAATTGTGAAGTTGCAAGTATACAAATTTGATCTTCTGGAACTTATACTTTAATAAAACGTTTCATTTAAAAATAGTTAAAGCAAATACATTTTTGTATTACATAATATGCTGAACTCAGTGGTGAAAAAACCATGAGGGCCTATTCCAGTTTACGTGGCCTTAGGCGTTGGGTTGCAAGTGCAGATCTTTAGATCAAGTGGTCAATATGATGAGAAACCTTAAGTGTTCAGTTTCAAAGCAAGCTTAATACTCCTTTATCGACCCACTGAAGGGATTAAAAGCTGAGTCGATCTTGCCCACCCCAGGATTTGAACCCCGGACCTGTGGTGATGAAGCGCGATACACAATCACTCAGCCACTGGGATTAAAATATATCATATACTTTCAAAATTATTTTTTTATTTACATAATGAAATTATTTTGTCATGTAAAAACAATACCTATTTTTATAAAATGTCAATATTTTTATCTATGTATTTGTTTATTTTTAAAGTTTAATTTAATATATTTATAAATTCTTGGCTTTATATAGCATATGAATGGCTTTGTATAGTCTGATGAAGATTATGGCCACTTTAGTACAGTGGCTATGGTCGCGAACTCGTGGCTTGCGTTATTTCTGTCGAGTCATTAGTTCGAGTGCCTGTTGAGTCTTAAACCGCACCATGTGGAGTGGCTGTGCACGTTAAATCTGTGGAGACTACACAGCGCAATATTTCCTCATGGTGGTGTGGTGTGGAAATTTAAAGTGTCATATGTAGATTTCATGTTCGTCGACTTACCGTGTAAAAATGCTATAAGGTCTGTCGGCATCAGTGTGCAACGTTAATACGCAGTCATTTTTAGGCAAATTATATTCAATTTCGTTACCGATAGCTATTAAGCTATATTTCTTGTTAAAACCTCCCTCTATACATTTAGTAGTATATTCTCTTTCAAGACTTGGCTCCAAATTTTAAATTTAATTAATTTTAATAGTACTTGAAGTATTCTAATGTCTCTTGTCTTAAAATATGCCTAAACTAACTGTAAAGGCATTTTTAGCAGAATTTTATTTCTGTGGATGTAAAAGTTTTTTTTTTCTTTGATGCTTTTTTTCGGATTAAATTTGAGTCTTGAAGTGTTTTGATGATGCATTCATTTTTTAGCATGTATGTGTATTAAAAAAGTTAGTATACCTTTAGAACGTTAGAAGTCATAGTTATTTCCGTAAAAATGCCAAGATTAATATATTTAGATTTTAAATGCTTTTTCGGATTCAGCTACAAAAACAGCTAAAAAATTCAACAAAAATTCAGATTTTTAATTTAATACTAATATCTGTTTTCAATAATCCAAGACATATAAATAAATTACTAAAAATGGGTATTTTATAAAAATCTAAGCAGTTTTTAAAATGTAAAACATTGTTTTAAATTTTAAAGTGGTAGCTTATCAAATTCACTTTATAAGAATCAATCTTATAATATAATCTAAAAATATCATAAATTATTGTTATATTACTGTTTTCAATATTTTTTTTCTAAAAGAGTGAAGTGTAGCAATTATAGCACCAAAAAATTTCAAATATTATATAAAAGATTAATTATCAATAACATGTTACCACCTAAGGTATATATTTTTTTAAGATTTTAATAATTTAGCTACAGACACATACACAAGTTTCTACTTTTGAAAAAAAGTTACTGCCGCTGTGCTCAGTAGAGTACAAGGTTCATTGAAGTAAATTCACATGTGTACTTAGCACACGCAGTCACACTTAAGTTTTCAATAGATCTATAAAATGAAAAAAAAAATTGTTCTTACTTTTTAATACCTGTCAGTTCCTGCTTGCCTCTGAAACCCCTTATCTATCTGTAAACTAGGCTAGGTGTGTGGAAGAAACTGAATGATCAACAGATATGATTAAATGTATAGTAAAGTTGTCATTTATAATATTTATAAATATTGTTCAAATTAATATATATAGCAATATTAGTTTATGTTTTATAAACTATTGTGAAGGCTTATTTAAAATTAAAGTGAAAAAGTTTTAATATATGTAAGATTAGAATGTATTTCTCTCACTTGAAAGGTGTGTGATTTGTGTTTCATATGTATTCTTCTTAGATATACTTAGTTGAATTACTACCAATTTATTTTTGATTCAAACTTTTCTGTTCGTATAGGGAATTATGAAGCAAAAATTAAAATTGAGGGGTGGGGAATTAAATTTTCTAGAAGAGTTCCCAGTTTATTATTGAATACCATAAAAAGGAGTTATAATTCGAAAGAAACTTTCCTCATGAAATTTTTAACACATTTTCAAGTGATATATTCAATACATATAATTTAAGATGAGGGTTTAGATATCTCAGATCTTTAATGAACTGCAAATTTCTTGATCTAATATATTGAAGAATACCACAAATGTCTTAACGCTAAAACACAATCCATAACAAATTTTTGATTCTTCAGATTGAAATTTATATAATACTAAACCACTAACCGTCATATTATGAAGTGTAAATAATTGGGATGTGTATAAGTTGACATAAATTATTCACCAATGGTTCTGTACGTATTAGACATCCATGTATACTGGACATAGAGATTCCTGTTTAGTACTCTACGAACAGAGAATGTATTCTCATTCACATATACTATACTTACTGGACAAGGGAACGGCTCTTGCATAGTGTGAACTAAGCGCAGTACACATTCTGTTCTCTCAACTTGATGAGATAAAACCTTGATTTAACGAGCGACACGATATGCTTCCAGTCGTTACCTGAGTTCCACAATTTGCAGTCCTTAATATTTAGGTGTGATTCAGTCGGAAACGATGGAGGTGATGGCTACTTGGTATTCCCAAGAGTCATCTTACATGGATAATTTACAAGCACAGAACATATATCACCAGAAAGCATGTAATACCTACTATTAATAAAGTTTTCTTTTTTCAAAGTAACGCCTGATTCATTCTCAAAGTATTTATGTTTAAATTATAAAAGTGAAATGATTTGAAACACAGCATGTTCCTGTCCAGTTATATTTAGAAAAGAGAGATTCTGTGCATATTATTTACTTAGAATAACTTTAAAGATTATTTAAGACATTTTAGATGCGTTAAATGTGTGTTAATAACATTATAATTTTAACAATCCTATTTCAAATTAGCTTACACAGAAACACGCAGTTTTCGACGAACTCCGTTCAACTAAATGTTAGGATTTAAAATTGAATTGCCCTTCTGAGTGCAGTTCATTATCCAAATTTAATTTTAGAGGTAGAATTCGAAATTTAATTCCTTGAGTATTTATAACTTCTACCATAACAAAGCGTACTTTTGTAATAAAAATTTTTAATAGATTATTAGTTTCCCAAATTACTAATTTTTGAAGGAATACATTTGAAAAACTGTAACTATTTTTTTATGAATCAAACACATTAACAAAATTTCTTAAAGAAGTTTGCGAGTGCTTTTTCACATGCAACTTAAAATGAAAAATAAACAACAAGTTTATACTAAGGTATTTTATTTATTGTGTTAACTTTGAAAATTAAAACAAAACTTTTGAAACAAAAGAACATTAAGTTTAAATTAGTGATTTTTTTTTTTTTTTGCTTTTTAGTTTACTATAATAAGGAGCTAAGAGAACTAAAAGTAGCAAAAAAAAGCAGAAACCAATAATTTTTTTATTTTATTTAATATATAATGCCCAGAAAAAACTACCTAAAAGCTATAAATTAGTATTATAAGGAGAAAAGGTATCAAAACTAACTCAGAAAACGCATCTTAAATTACTTTAAAAAATCTAAAAGGTTTTTACAAAAAGTTTTAAAAAATCTATTTTTCAATCAAATAGTGCAAAAATTGTTTTTGGTTATTGCTTGAAAAATTATACAATTTTTTTTTTTTTTAGTTTTAAGTAATTTATAGATCCTCTGTTTTTTCATTATTTCTGAATTACCTGTTTTTCTCTTTTGATATTTTCTATCTTAATTCTTTTATGAATCCTATTCTTTGAAGAACTCGGTTGCATTAAAGCAAATTACATTAAAATATTTACCAGGGTTTTTGAATTATTAGTTGTCTACAAATAATTTGAAAATGTTAAAGATGTACAGTCTCTTTTTAACATAAATTTTTTCTTGTTGATAAAACTTTTGAAAAGTATTACCTTCATGTGAGACTCAAATGTTATTTTAGGAATTTTATATATTAATATTGCTGAATAAGGAAATAAAAAGTTGAAAAGAATTTTCTGAGAATAATTTTTGACATTCAGAAATCTGTATAAATGCATTTGTCTTCGTAATGCTGATGGTTAAATTTACCTCTTATCATTCGTTTCAATCATTACAAAATGCTCACCATCAAAAAAAAGCGAGGGAAAAACATTTCGAGCCTATTTTTTCTCTATTATAATACGTTCAATTTAAATAAAAACGTATTGCAAAAATATTTTCTCAATCTTCAGTTAAAACAAAAACCTCTTTTAAATTATCAAATTGACTCAGAAAGAAAAAGGTTGATCAAGATTAAAAGAAATATTGAATATATTTCAATTCATGGGTACATTTACGACGTTTTTTTATTCATATTGAAAAAAGATAAATCTTCTTCTTATGAACCCATAAACCGTAAGAGTAATACTTCAAAGATAGAAAAAAAGTCCACGGGAGTTAATGAGAAAATTCTGAGCCCCCTTAACGACTTTTATTGAAATAAATTATTATTCTAAAATCGAGAAGGATTTATCTTTCAGTTATAGGAAATTTCTCCATCATTTGATCTAACTTCTTTTCATTCTGAATCTGAAGAATTCTGATATATATTCCCCCGTCTTTATATATTCAGCAAAAAGACATTTTACGAGCTTGGATCGGAATACTCCAGAAAGGTCATTATGAAGTTAACGAGTAAGATCATTATATGAATGGGGAACCTCAAATATACATTTTTTTAACTTTCTCTCAACTTCTTAATGTTATAAGAGAGGTCGAGAAGTGAAATAAAATATGCAAGGAATAAAATAAGATGTAACTGAAAACTCAATATTCTAAGAGTTCCGTTAAAGTATTTAAACAACATGAAGATATGGGAGTTTTTTTACCTTCCTTTTCTTATTACGATATCGAAAATGGATTCCATTTTTAAATTACATTAAACCTTTATATGTTGTGTTTCATTGTAAAGATGGAGATCTTTTGATTAAAAAAATTCTTACCTTATATATATAGAATCGAATAACAGCCGTGTGTTGTCAGTAATTGATTAAAACATCAATAAGTTTGACTGGTTTGCACATTCAGTTAGATAAATTGAGATGTTAGTTTTATTATCCTGTCTATCAGTCATTTTGAATTGGTGAGGCATAATTTCAAATGCATTTTTGAATTATCCTCTGAGTTCTGAAGTACCTGTAAATTTTAGAATTCAATGATATGCATCAGAATAAAATTTAATAAATAATAAAAAGTAAAGAATAAGAATTAAGAATAAAAATTAATTAACGCTTATAGAATAATAGAAAATAAAAATAAGAAGTATAAATTAGATTATATTTATATGTTAATTACACGAATTTTTAAATTATTTTCCGAATATTAGGATACTGAAATTCAATGAAATACATGTGGAGAGTAAATTGAACAAATAATGAAAAATAAAATCTAAGAACAAATAATAAAAATTAATTAATGTTTAAGGAATAATTAAGAATAAGAAATACGAAGTAAAATTAATTCCACCTGAATCAACTGCCGGGTCTTACAACGTATGAATTTCCAAAGTCATTTATAATAAAGAGCACTACTCATCAATAAATAATAACATTTGTTAAATACAAAAAAAAAATATTTGGAACATGATTTAATTCTTTTTACTGAATATATAAGTACAATATATGTTAGTCATTTTGAAGATAGCGATCCACGAGTAAAATAATTGAGTCGCACAAGAATCATCATTATTCAAGTGCTTCTCAAACTTTAAATGTTTGCGATCCAATTTTCAATCATAATTTTTATCGTGCTCCCCTTCACACAATAGCGATAAATTGAATGCAATAATAATGCTCTTTGACGTTAAAGCTACAATACAGTTTTAATCATATCCGTACAAATTATCAAGATAAGTATTGAATTCTGTATATTACAAGCCTATGTGAACATAGTAATTGTTAAATTTAACTTAGGATTGTAAGATTAATTTTCAAATACATTGTGCAATATTGATGCATTTATAAATATTTTATATCAGTGTAAATGTGTATTTTATTCTTTATTATGTCCGAACATGTATTTTATTTTGCTCCCTTTAAGTAAATTTGTAATTTTTTAAATCCCTTATTTTTGACTTTTTGATATGCTCGCGCCCTCCAAGTAGAGTTATCACTTCCCACAGTATAAGAAACTCTTTATTATTCACATTGGGCTTAAGTAAACTCTATCTTGATCCTCATAGGTATCCACGGTCTTTAAGCATTTAAGTTAACCAGGTTAATCTCAAGAAACTTACATAAAGAGTTGCCGTTTTCTATTTAATAAATTTTAAACTTAATTTGATTTATCTACAATACAGTAGTTCATAGTGCTCCATATGGCAATGATGACAGGTGTAAGATCTGCATCTAAGCTCACAAAGCATTTATTTTTCCACAACACAAACTGAAATTTTAGTTTTAAGGATCTTATCTGTCAGTCATTTCGAAATTGCGAAATTGTGAGTAATATGTTTATTACATACATATTCTAAGAAATGAATTAGAATGGGTTTATTAACGTCGTACTGTAAAGCAACACCAGAGCTAATGGAGACGAATTTCATAATTTTTTACCTGGGTCAAGTGACGACTACGACACCTGACCTAGCCCTCCCCCTCTCCAAACGTTTACACCAAACCAACGGGGTACTTTAAATATTGACAGATTCATTGTGCATCGACATCTCTATACAGCGGAACTTCAGAGGCTCTAATGCATGAACTCATTACACGCTAGACATGACTACTAGGCTACCACCACCACATATTTTCGAGTCCAAAATCTTAGTTATATAATATTAAACTTCCTAGAATTTACCTGAAAAATAAAATTTAAAAAAAGTGTTTTAAGGGGTTCCAGGAGTGTTAATTTTGTCTCGGGGGGGGTGAAAATATAAACAATTTTCAAACAGGTATACTTCTTTTAAATTAAAATTAAATATTGGAATCTTTTACACATTATTTACAAACGATTTTGGTTTCAAAAAAGTACAAAATGTTTGAAATCCTAATTTTAAAAATTATAAGTATATGCAAATAAGAAATAATTTTGTACTAAATATTCAGTAATTTTTGCGTTGTGCACGCTATTTTCTAAAATATAGCCTTTGATGAATAAAACTTTATAGAATTATGAAATGTATCATACTCTTTAAACCCTACTAATTTAAGAATAATATAATATTTGTATTATAAATAATGTGTGAAAGATTCGAATTATTTAATTTTAATTACAAAGATTTATATACATTTGAATATCGTTTATATTTTCAGCCCTCTAGAGAAAGTTAACACCCCTAAGACAACTAAATTTATTTTCCCTCTCAACTATGAATGCATATTTCATACAAATTTTAGTAATTTATCTACACATTTTTAGATCCTGAAAACAGAATTATAAATAAAGAACAACTATATATAAAATGAGAACTATTTCTGAAATTACAGGGAGTGTTTCTGGTAATTTTTGTTTCGTGGGCATAAATCTCACTAAATGCATTTTTTGGCGATATCTAAGGATGGAAAAGTAAAAGTTACATAATTGTCACAAATTTTGTGGAATCACGTATAAAAACAGGCGGAAAATGGTTATCGTAAATGATATTTCCTCTTCATTTGGTTGCAATTATTCGTAATTCATCACTTGCTGATATCCAGCAAACCAGTACGTTTTCTTTTTACTTCTTGCTTTTTACCCCGACTAAAGACTATTGAATTTACGTGAATGCCCTTGACTGCATTTAAGTAAATTTAATCCATCCAGGACCATGATAACATATATGTGATCACACGTTTCTTCCTCCAGGGCCCACGGTATCATATATGTGATTGCGCTTTCCTTGCTCTGAGGCTGATCACACTGCTGTGATTTTTGCTTTTGGAACGTTTTTAAACATATTTTTTTCAGGGCACTAGATGGTGATTAAAGTCCGTTTTTTTCCGAATAATGTTTCGCAAAACGTTGAACTTCAGTATGTGATTTCGGCTTCGATTTTTTTTAATTAAATCTGGGATGCTTATGAATGTTTATGTTTAACTTTTTTTAGTAAGAATCCGGCATTTAAAGGTTTGTGATTTACTGAGCTCTGGATTTTTGCTTACATTTTGAATAAATTTAAAAAGAAGATGGGGGACTTATTTGTTAATTCGGCTTCAGACGTTAAAAGAACACTTTTTTTTATTAAAATGAAAATATTTTTTTAATTTGCAATTGTTAATTTTTTTTTAAAGCGAAAATTTTTGTACTGTGTATTCAGATATTATCAATGATAGTAAATTGTAAATTTTAGTGAATTTGATAGCATTAATTTTATATTAATTTTTAAAAGAAATTTAGCTTAGCAGTGAAATTCGCCCGGTCCCATGCATGTGCATACTCTTGAAAAGTGCGCGCTTGGTGAAACGTTTCTTTCTCCGATCGCCGGTCCGGAAGGAGTTAATAGCCTGGTCCCTACTTGAGAAGATAATTAAAAACAACATACAATTAAAATTGAATTCTCAAATTTCAAACATACATCATAGATGAGAACATTAAGCTATTGACACGGGATCATGAAAAAAAAATTACACTTCCAAGATAACTAAATGACATTTGCTCGACCGGTTGTTAATAAAGTTGATGGAGGAAGAATGCCCTTATCTTTATTTAATTTTTAGACATTTCTATAATTAGATGGATCGATTTTTTGCTTACAATTAACCCATGTCTAGGATATCTGTATGAATATACTCAAGAGACAACACTTTATGACCACCTCTACATTTTGCAATGAACTCACCTGGTGACGTGGAAAGCAAGTGATCAGGTGGAAGTGGTATTTAACTGCTGCTGGAGAGTCTGAAGCATCATACTATCACATACTTCCGTGTGTGATCGGAAAGGCTGCGGATCTGAGCGACTTTAATAAAGGGCAGATTGTAATGGCTCGAAGGCTCGGAACAAGTATTTCCGAAACTGCACGACTCGTGGGTTGTTCGCGATCTACAGTTGTTAGTACTTATGCAAAGTGGATGATTGATGGTGAAACCATCAGTAGACGACACGGTGTTGGACGTCCACACTCTATCAAAGAAAAAGGTTGTTGGAGACTGTCTCGCATGGTGAAGCAAAACCGGAGCCAGACAGTGGCTCAGCTGACAGCCCAATACAATGCAGGGCCAAGTAGACTAGTATCGGAGCACACTATTCAGCGGACGCTGTTGGATATGGGGCTACGCAGCAAACGTCCCACTCGTGTGTCTTTTCTGACCAAATGTCATCACCAACTGTAGCTGCGCTGGGGGCCCGGGAACATCGCGACTGGTCCATGGATCAGTGGGAAAGAGTTGCCTGGTCAGATGAATCACGGTTTGTCATTCATCACGCTGATGGCCGTGTCAGGACCCGCCGTCTTCCAGGCGAACAGTTGCTTCCTCAATGTACATTAGGTCATACATAGGCCGGTGGTGGCGGTATTATGCTTTGGGGGACGTTCTCTTGAGCTTCTCTAGCACCCGTGGTTGTGGTAGAGCAGACTATGAATGCTACAGGTTATATGAACATCATTGCGGACCAGTTGCACCCTTACATGACCTCTGTTTTTCCAGCTGGAAATGGAATGTTCCAACAGGACAACGCCTCGATTCACAAGGCTAAAATAGTGTTGGAGTGGCTCAAGGAACATGATGCTAAATTCCAGTTAATGTCCTGGCCGCTTAACTCACCGGATCTCAATCCAATAGAACACATTTGGAATGTCATGGGATGGCAGCTCTGAGTTCAAAGACAACCAATTCGCAATATCTCGGATTTGCGTGACCGTTGCTTAAACATCTGGTATAATTTGTCCCCGGCCAAGGACTCGTGGCATCCCTGCGAAGGCGGGTTGAAGCTGTGTTTTGCGCCAAATGTGGGCGAACTCGTTATTGACAGGTGGTCATAATGTTTTGGCTCTTGAGTGTATATTCAAACAGATAAAGTAAAACACATTCTCTATCTTATCGTTTGATTATAATGGCGAGCTTTGACGTAAACAAAGAGTTTAAAACAATTCCAAACTAATTTCTAAAGAAGTATTGTATCACTCTTAGTTGTAGCTGTTATTTCTATTCGACTTGCAGCATGATCAACTTTTAGAATAATTAATAACTACTTTTTTGTTGTAACTTGCATTAATCTTAACATTTTCTTTATAAATTTTTTAATACTACTTTGTTTCTTAGGCTTATTAAACCATATCTCTCAAGCTAATCATCCCTGAAATTTTATAAATATTTTTTTAAAAAATGTTTGTAGATTATTGTATTAGTTTGGCTTTCATTAAGGTAGAAAATTGCACGACTGATTAAAAGTAAGATCATGTATGATAATGCCAATCCTATTTATAGAAATTCAACACAGTCTTTGAATATTAATGTAATTCCCACATCTCCAAACTAAATGAGCATTTAAATGTGTTAAAATGCAATTTTTGAATTTTTTCCTGAACAATCTTAATTTTCCTGAACTTACGGAGTATACTTGAAATAGAATCAATTTAGGAACCAAACTTAAACTGTTTCCTATCAATTTCTTATAAATTCTGAATTTCAGGCCAATCTATTTTTGTTTTCTATATTCTGAATACTTTATTTTCATAATGAAAAATAATAGCTTTTTGCGGTTATAATAAATACTTTTAATTTTTCACCTTTATTAAAATATCTTCTGAAATTTATTTTTAAAAGGTTAAGCAAACTTTCTCTTTATTTGTAAAATTTGATGTAAATGCTTGCTACATGACTTAAAATAGTCTCAAGCTAAGAAACTTATGGTATACTTTTTGTCGAATGAGAATGTGTTCTTTTCAATCAAAATCACTAAATATAAAAATTTGTTGTACCTCATTTAACAACATGTATTGTCAACAAACTGTTAATTCAAATATATATATATATAAATGGTAACTTCCCCTTATTTGCTTGTCATGTTTTATAAGCTTAAAAATACATTATCAATCTGTAGAAAAAATACATAAGCATATATATTAAAAAATTTATTGCAAAGTTTGATAAAATATATTATAGTTTTATCAAAAGTGATTTAAAAACCGTCTGTGAGAGAAAACTAAAACAACATTATTGCAATCGCTATTCATTATGCTCTTATAAAAATACATATTTTGCAATGAAATAATTCGAAATGTTGTAAAATTTGCAGTCTTCCAAATAACTTTAGCTTTAATATTTAGCTAATTTGGAATGGATGAGAGAAATACGTATTTACTCTGTGTTCACAGTTCTTACTATATAAAAGCAAGTACGAGCCTATGAGTTTTTATAAGCTGTCATCTTTAGTTTAGTGAAATTTTTACAGCTATAATGACATTTTAAATTGCAAATTTTACAAGTGTAAAAAAAACACATTTTAACATATTTCATTTTTTAAACGTTTATTTTTGCTTTTTTCTATAGTAATTTAAATAAATGACATATTTAAAACATCTCTAGAAATAGCTAAACACATTGAATTTTCTATGATTTTATTCAAACTGATTTCAAAAGAAAATGTTTAATGGTCTGATATACAAAAACAAGTATACAAGAACACGGTCTTAATTTCTTGGTGTTCTTTTTAAAATGGAGAATAAAAGTCTGATTTTATGTTCTTAGTAATTATGTGTTTTTATTTATTGAAATTTATTAATTAATAAAATGCAATGGCATTGATAATCATAGCGTTAGAACAAAATTATCAAGGTAAATAACTACTTGTGTTTTCTTTCTCTGATAAAATATCCTTATCTTTGATAATGATTTATTTACTTATTTATTTTTGTGAATTATTTTTTTACTTTACAATTCTAGTTAGAAAATTCTATTCCAAACACTTATTTATCATTTATTTTTATTTTTAGGAAAAAAAAATTATCATTTTAGACCAAAATTTTGTAAGATTTTTTTAAACTAATTTTGTTTTAATTACTCATTTTTATGTCTGTAAAGGGTTGCTATAACTTTAAATATGTTATTTATTTAAGTATACAAAATAAACCCATCGAGACAACTATGTCTTTTTTTACTAAACAAAGCATTTTACTTACTTGATCAGATGAAAGAAAAATTATATATGTCCAAGAAAAAAAGCAAGTTGTGAATAAATTACATGCCTTGTATGAGTTGAGTGAATTGTACACAAAGCATTTTGCTGGAATTTAAATTACGAGTTAAATAATATTTTGGTTTCTGCCTTTTTTTTTGGTTTATGTATTAAATATTTACAATTTTATTTATTTATTTTTTAATAATTTT